>LZPO01066353.1:0-31731 GCA_001675575.1 Neotoma lepida | reverse complement strand
ACATTTTATTCATTTACTTAGGGGACAGGCGTGAATACTGAGGTGCAGTTATGGAGGTCAGAAAGCAGTTTGCAGGAGTTGATTCTCTCCACCTGCCGTGTGGATCCTGGAAATAGACTTAGGTCACCAGGCTTGGTGGCAGACACCCTTACTCTTTACTCAGCCATCTCACCAGCCCAAGCTCTTTTAGGAAAGAAAAAAAAAGTCCACCATTGTGGTTCTTGGAGCGTGGGTGGTTTGAAGAAAGCGTTGGTGATGGGGGAAGGGAACACTTGGCATTTGTGGGCCCCTCATGGACTGGCAATTTCATGAGTAACTCATCTTGAATCATTTGTATAATACATCTGTGGTAGGGAATTGGTAAGGTATAGAAATGACTGTATCACTTCAGATTTACACCAATTTAAAGGAAATGGGAAAACTAGTTTGATTCGTTGCAATAATATGTTGTTTTTGGTAAAACTATAAAATGTTAATTTTATGTCAAAAAGAAACTGCAGATTTCAAGATTTGAGAACGCAGGCACTCCAATCACCTTAAGTTATCCTTGCAGGCTGATGTTATACTGTGTGGTTCACATATTTTTTTTTTAAATGTCTTTTTCTCCTTAAAAGTTGTTTTGTAGGATACAAGAAAGTTCTCAGGTACTTTATAAGTTGGAGCAAAGACAATCCACTCCTGACTCAGAGAACGGGTGCAGCAGAGAGCGGCCTGCTGTCTCTTTACAGCAGTATAAGGTAGGTGATGTGCAGAAACCAAACACTGTGAGTAAGCACTAGAGGGCAACAACCAGAGCTCTCTTGGTGATGTGTGGCTTGGTGCTTTTTCCTCGTCATGCTGGGTGTTACAATTCCTTCTGGGCCTGGGTACTTCACTGGAGGTAGCCTGAGGTATGGAACCAATGCAATACTTGAGGACTGTGACACAGTGACATAACTGGGGTCACCTCAGTAGCTTACTTCCTGTGGGGCCAGTTTACTTATTTCTTTGACATTTGCGGAGTTGGTACTCTAAAGTCCACCTACCTCTTCACAGGGCAGAAGACTGCTGCTGCAGCTGTGGTTCAGATTGACAGCTTTCGTGTGTGTGTGTGTGTGTGTGTGTGTGTGTGTGTGAGTGTGATGGACACAGAACATTTGTGTGTATGTAATCATGAGTGCATGCGTGGAGGGCAGAGGTAGACAGGAAGTACCTTACTTGATCACTCTTCACCTTATTTTTTGAGACAGGTTTCTCCTGACCCTGGAGCTTATTGACCCAGCTACTGGTTGGCAGCAAGCCCCAAAGGTCCTTTAGTCTCTAATCCAGGAGTGAGATCATAGGTGTGCATTGTAACCCTGGGCTTTGGTGTTAGGGATCCAGCTCTGGTCTTCATGTTTGTATAACAAGCGCTGTACCAACCTGCCCATCTTCCCACCCTCCTGTTTTGTAGGTCATCCAGGGCTCTATAGTGAACTCTGTCTCAAACAACCAAACCATACAAGTAAGCCTCAAAATCACCAAAACAAACAAATCATTGCTGGATTTGAGGATATATATCTCCTTTGCCTCTTAATGAAAGGAGTGACATGGCACTCATGAAATGTCTTTTAAGCACTTAGGAATATAAAAGCCTATTTATTGTGTGGATTGAGATTCTAAATCTTCACAAAAGCTTGTTTTTAGTTTTTGCTTAGATACTCCTTTTTCTTCTCTTGAGACAAGGGCTTGCTGTGTAGCCCAGGCTAGCCTTAAACTGTGGTCCTCCTGTCTTAGTTTTCTCAGAGCTATGGGTGTAGTCATATGTACCATGTCCAACAGATATGCATTTTTTGAACATTAGAGACTTAATCGAAGTCAATCTTGTGGTTATGATCATTTCTTATAACTGTTAACAGTCTGTGGCTTTTGGAGGTTGTGACCTTTGCTCTGGGTTACCATCATCGTACCAGTGGGTGCCATGCAGAGTGTGAGAGGCCCAGTGCCAATTACAGACCAACTGCCGAGGAAGATGTCTTTTAGGCTAATGGAGATGATTTCTTACCTAAATAACCAATCCGAATGTCTAGAGTACTTTCAGACTTATCAAACACCATGTACTTATGTTTTCATTTAATCTTTTATAACAGGGCTGTGGGGTAAGCACGCTTATCCCAGCGTAACAAGTGAGAAAACTGAAGTTTAAAAGTTGAGTGACCTCAGCTACTAGGTGTAGAGCCGGTACCCCAGTCTAGACTTGCTCCTCACTAGAAGCACCCTGCAGTGCTTTCCATGGCTCACCCAAGGGGGCTGGTAGATGAAAGGTCGGGAGGACTTGGAGAACTGAACTCACTTGTGAGTAAACACGGCACATGGAAGGCAGGAGAAGAGTGACAGGAGCTGACTGTGGAAAATGGGCAGTAGAGAGTGCCTGTAGTTGGTTATGGTATTTGGAAATCTTACTAGGAACCATAAGGTAGCTAGGGCCTGGATGGGGGACAGAGTTCAGTTGGAGGAGTGCTTTCTTAGCATGCATAAAGCCATGTGTTGGATCCCAACCTGGGTGTGGGCTCCAACATACGGATATGTGGGATCCGTAAACTGGGTGTGGTGGCACATACCTGTTGTCTCAACATTTATAAAGTGGAAGCAGGAGAATCAGAAATTGAAGATCACCTTCTACTACATAGCAAGTTACATGTTTTACAAATTGTGTCACAGTCCGTTTAGTAGTCTGTGTTGGATATTTCTCTGTTTACTTTAAAACTTTGGAAAGCTGCATACCCCTGATGCCTGGAGACTTCTGTCTGGAGAAGTGAGGATTCATAAAGCCCTGTCACAGACAGGGCCTGAAGAGATCTTGTTTTTTTTCTAAAACTATGTTTGTTTGTTTTTATCGTTGAATCTGCGGAGACTGGGTTCATTAAGGCCATGATGTAGTTTGTGCCTTGAGTACTGCCCATGTTGTGTTGCTGGATCAAATGCCTGAGGGAGGGTACTTTGGAAAATTGTGAAGAGGTTATGAAGAAGAGTGTTAGTGGCTGGAAAGATCAAACAGCAGAGGTGAGGGTTCCCTGGCCATGTCATGAGATAGCAGAGTGGTGGGCACAGTGTGGGAGGAGCATGTGTTTAGGAGTGAAGGCAAGCGGGCAAGCTGGGAAAATAAACCTGTAGTGCAACAGCCGTCCCCATGGAAACTAATAGTTTAAAAGTAACCTGATCACTCTGACAGAATTAATCAGTTCCTAGGAGTGGAGTCCCCTAGACCTAATTACCTCCCACCAGGCCTTGCTTCTTAACTTTCATACTGTCCCACTGGGGTCAAACCTGAAGCACATGAGTCTTTAGGGGATAAACTGTCCAAACTCTAGTAGGTGTCAAGCTGAATAATCCAACAGCTAGGACAGCTTCAGAAGAGTCTTCACTCTTTAATTAAAAATAACAAAAGCACTTATTCCTGAAGAGAACCACCTAAGTAACTGCCAGTTAACTTAATTATACTTAATTGTAATTTGTTCTTAATTTTAGGATTTCATGTCATCTGTTTGCAACATTCTTTTTGAAGCATTGTTTCCTGGATCTTCCTACTCAACTAGGTTTTCAGCTTTAAGCATTTTAGGATCAGTAGCTGAAGTATTTCCTGTCTCGGAAGGTAAGCTTCAACAGTGTGCGGGCAACAGAGTTGGTCAACATCTTGTTGTCTTTCTAGAGATTCCTTTTTAATGCATAGCTCTCATCTGCACACAGTTAAAGCTGCTAGTAAAGGGCAGATGGGAAAGAAACTGTCTCCTCTTTTTCTTGGTCACTGTCTGCTAAACGCATTGCTGTGTTTCATGGACCCTCTTGGCTTACCTCACCAAGACTTCCCGTACCTCAATGCCACATTTGTTTGTGCTGTTATAAGAAAGGGCTTCATCTGTTAAGTTTAAAATGAAAACCATAATACTTTATCTTATATTTAATAAAGAGATGAATGAACCTTTGTGGTTAAAGTGTGGTTTCTCATATATGCCATCTNCTTGAAGATTTCTGCACTCTCAGAAATCACGTACTATAGTGCAAAAAACATTGCAACCAACAAATTATCTACACAAAATGTACAAATTGATTCCAGGAAAAAAAGAATAATTCTATAATTGGTAAAGAAATTAAAGCAGTAATCAAAACCTCCTAGCATCTGGGTATGATGATACATGCTTTTAATTCTAGCACTTGAAGGGCTGAGGCAGGGGGATCTCAAACTAGAAGCCAGCCTGCTCTACCTAGTCAAGACCTTGTCACAAAATGAATAAACAATCAAAAAGTATTTGTATTCTAACAAAGCAAAGTTCAGGACAAGTGGCTTTACTGGTAAATTCTACCAAATATTTACAGTTATCCCTTCTCATAGTCATTCACAAAATTGAAGAGGAGGATGACCTGACTCCTTCTGTGAAGCTCATCAGAAAAGTAAATAAGGCTTTGTTGGAGGGCCGACAAGATGGCTCAGTGGTTTGCTGCCAAGCCTGCATAGCTACTATCAGTTCTTAACACCCATGTGGTAGAAGGAGAGAGCTAACTCCCACAGGTTATCCTCTGACTTCTCCATGTGCACAATGTCATATGTGTGCCAAGGCCCCCGTAAATAAATGAATGCAATAAAAAAAATTAAAAAAATAATAGGTTGGTAAGAAAACTGTAGACCAATATCTCTTATGAATACATTTGCAGAAAACCTCAAAAAATACTACAGCAAACAAAACTCAGCAGCNTATTAAAAATATTGAACACAGGGCTGGAGAGATAGTTAAGATGGTTAAGAGTATATCCTGTTCTTGTAGAGGACCCAGGTTCTATTCCTGGTACCCACATGGAAACGCAAAGCCATCCATAACTCTAGTTCCAGGGAATCTTATGCCCTCTTTTGACTTCTGTGGGCACTAGGAACATATGTGGGACACATACATATATGTAGACAAAACACTCCATAAAATAAAAACATAAATAACTTAAAAAAAATGCACGTGGCCCACGGTGGTAGCCCACGCCTTTAATCCCAGCACTCAGGAAGTAGAGACAGGTGGATCTTTGTGAGTTCGAGGCTAGCCTGGTCTACAAAGTTGAGTTCCAGGACAGCCAGGACTGTTACACAGAGAAGCCCTGTCTCAAAACACACACCTCCCAAAAGAAAGAAAAAAAATGTGTACTACAACCATGTAGCATTTATCCCTGCAATTTGGCATGGGTCCAAATAAAAAGATCAGAGGACGTGTCATGCTTGTCATTCTGTGTCAGCTGACTCTTAAGACTTTGGATCTTGGGTCAGTAAGTTTTTTTAAAAAGATTTATTTTTATTATATGTACATGAATGTTCACCTGCATGTATGTATATATGTCTTCTGCTTTCTGGTGCCCACCAAGGCCAGAAGATGGCATTGGACTCCCCAGGACTGGAGTTTCAGATGGCTGTGAGATACTACGTGTGTGCTGGGAACTGAACCTGGGTCCTCTACAAGAGCAGCAAGAGCTCTTAACTACTGAGCCATCTTTCTAGCACCATGAAGATTTTTTAAAAACTTGTGTTCCTAAACACATTTAAAAAAAATATATTCCTAAATTTATTTGTTTATTTTAAAAGTAACTGAGAGATCTTTCATACCTTTTGAAAGGAAATAAAATGTTTTTAAGTCTTAAAAATGTCTGTTTCATATTTGTAAAGCTGTAATTCTTTGTCATTTGAAGAGATGCAGTTTATGCTATTGTGCATAGTGTATGTTGTGTAAAGGACGAAGTGAAATCTTATTGTGGGTGAAGCAGGAAGTATGAATTTTTGTACTGATCTTAAATAAATATTTGACCAGGTAACTTTGGGCAGTTGATTTTTTTTTGATTCACCTTTAAGTAATTTTCATTCATTTAAAATTTTAAGGTAACATCCAGACAGTGTATCAGCTGAGTCATGATATCGATGCTGGCCGTTTCCAAATACTAATGGAATGCTTTACTAGTACTTTTGAAGAAGTGAAAACCTTAGCATTTGACCTTCTGATGAAGCTGTCGTCAGTCACAGCTGGACAGTTCCAGGTATTTGGACTTTACCTATGTAAGTGTGTGTGTTTGTAGAGCTGTTATTTAGCTTAGGTAAAGCAGTCAGGATTGTCCTAACTCTTTGCCTCCTTAGGTCTTTTGAGTATTTCTTTCAGTTTCTGCCTGTCTCTGGTCTAGCAGGGTTGGGAAATGGTAAAAATGCACATCACTGAGCTGTAGTTTTTTTAAATTGCTTTGAGGGAAATGGAGGTGTAGGAGGCAGTAGGTTTTGCTGTTTACAAGATTATTGGTAGATTTCAGCTATGTGGTCTACATAGTTCCCTTGGGCTTGTAATATTTGCTCAAAACATATCACTTACAGTAATTTTGAGGTTTTGAAGATAATCTTCCTGATTAGTAGATTGAGAAGCTGAGTGTAAATGAGGTAGAGAATGTGTTTCTGGTCTTCCAATAAGCAGTAGCTAAACCGAGACTGAAACCTCAGAATGTTTGAGGTTAGCACCAGTTCTCTGCAGAGGCTCTTGGCCCCAGCCCTCTCCCTGACACTGCTTTTTCTGCCTTGGGGTAGGAAACAAAGATAGGATGAGGATTAAAGGCACGGTGCAGGGTAGGTCTGCAGGGGACCACCTAGCCAGGCACTTTTCTCTTCCCTTTAACTTATTCTGGGGATGTGGGGTCACCAGGAACATAGTGGGTGTAGAGCTTTGCCATAGCCTTCCATTAGCCCTNTTCAGAGGCCGAGGGGCCTGAGGGGCCTGCAGCTGTTAGGTTATATTTAGGGTATGCCGTATAGCTTTACATCATCTTACAGATGTGGGATTCAGAGGAGCAATGCCAGCCAAGACAGTACCCTGTTGTTTCTAAGTCTTTGGTATGGCATCACAGGGTCTCAGGGTGTCACTGTTCTGACTTGGGTCCAAATTAGAAATGGCTGCCCAGGATCTGCCTGTATCTGTAGTGTTCTGGGTGCCTTAGTGAGCAGAAGATTCTTTGGTGCCCACTGCTAAACTCTTATGCCCTATAGAGTTTAAAAATAGACTTTACTTGTATTAGCACAATCTCCCTTACTGTTCATTACATGTAGCCTTTTATCACATACATTAGCTATGCCTCATTCCTTTCAAATAATTTTTGAGAGGATCTGGAGTGAGAAGGTAAATTATAGAAAGAACTGGTTCTTAGGGAATCTGTGAAGGGCCCTGAGAGGTCCTCTGCATCTTTAATTCCATAAACATGTGCTTGCCATAGAGATACTGTGAGATTTAAGAAATTTCTGCCCCACATAGTTTATGTTAGGATTTGGTTATAGTATCTGGTCTTGTTGCATGTTAGTAAAGTGGCCATTGACATAAACATTTAAGATTTTAAAATGGGGCAGGCAAGATGGCTCAGCAGGTAAAGGTGCTTGTCATCAAGGCTGTGATGTGGGTTTGGTCCCTGATCTCTACATGGTGGAAGGAGAGAAACAGTTCTTTCACTTGTCCTCTGACCTCCATATGAGCACCGTAGTGTGTGCACGGCCCTTTTGGGTCCCTACTCCCAAATAAATAAATGTAATTTAGATAAAAGAATGGACCACCTCCTATTTAAAGGAAGATTGGAAAATATTGGTTATGTATTTCTAGAGTCCTGTATCCTATGTAGTATGTCAGTTTTTTGGACAGTATAAGTTAACATTTAAGTATTTTTTGAGCACTTGCTTAACCTCTCCAGTACCTTGTGTATAATACATGTTGATGATGTCATGTCTCTCTGACATATATCCTTACTACTCATCTGGTTTACTACCCGTCTTTTTGTGGAGCTGCAAATCCTATGTATTTGTGGTGCATTAATATTTTAAGTTTTTGAATTACATTTTCATTTATTTGTGCATGTGTACCACTGGTGTGTGTGTGTGTAGGTCAGAGGACAACTTGCCGAAGGTGTTGCTCTTTTTCCAACATGTGGGTTCCAGGTATCTGACTCAAGTTGTTAGGCACTGAGCCATCTCTAGGGTTCCTTGTATTAATATTTTCATCTAAGTGGGATAAAAGTGTTCTCAGTTTGGCTTTTTCTTTTAGTTTTTTGAGGCAGGGTTTCTCTATGTAACAGGCCTAGCTGTCCTGGAACTCACTTTCTAGACCAGGCTGGCCTCAGACTCAGAGATCCACCTGTTTCTGCTGGGATTAAAGGCGTGTGCCACCACCGCCTGGCTAAGTGGTCTGTTTTAAGGCTGTTTATTTTCTTACTGATTTATAGATAGTATAGTTTAAGATTTTACTCTCAGGTGGAAAAATGACTTAGATGTTTATTTAGTACCTTCTGATAATTATTTAGATTTCACTTTTTTGGCCACTATTTAAAAGTTTTTTTTAGGTTATAGAAAGTTAAATGTCAAGTAGAAAAGAATTTAGATAAAAAAAATCAACTGACATGCAAATCATTACATTTGCTATCTACTGTTTTGAAATTGGTAGACATCATTAAATGTCAGTGTACTAATAATCAAATCCAGAAAGGAGTTTCTAATCCCTCTCATTAGATAGTTATGGAACAATCCAAAAAGAATCATAATATTACTGAGCAACTAAACACTGATGTTCAGAGTGGTTTGATGACCAGGTGGCTGGTCAGCTGTGGGATTGGGACTGGGACCCATTGTCAACCCAATGCCTTTCCCTGGTTGTTACAGTGACCTTCCCCTTATTCTGTGTTTCTTAGCACAATGTGGTGGAAACTTAACTGAGGCACAGGTGTAGGAGTTTGGAGGCCAAGTTTCTGAGGCTGAGCTGGTCCTTTCTTCTCCTCTCATGTGTGGAGTTTTACCATGAGGAGCCTTTCTTTGTCTCTGTCATTCAAGCAACCAGTTCTGTAGGAAGGGAAAAGGAGAAAGAAGAGGAAGGTAGTGTGCAGATAAAACATAAAGTGGGAGACACTAAGCTAAATGAGACTTGTGCTCTGAGTAGACATATGGAGGTGGTCTGGCTTGGAGGCATAGCAAAATTCACAGGGGAACAGTAGCCATTTGCTGATTGAGTTTCCAATTGAAATTATACTCAAGGTCTTCATCTCTGAAGTGATTAATGATCGTCACCAAGTACTGTAGGAAAAGTAGCCTATGTTCATGGAGAAAAGCAGTTCATAGTCGTTAATGTTCTCATTGAGTCACAGCCAGATGGTGTGTATGGACTTAACTACACTGTAGTTCCTCTCTGCCATGGTGACCGAGACTGTGCTCTGCTCTAGGATTCTGAGAAGCTGCAAGACCTGTTCCAGGCAGCATTGGAGCTCAGCACCAGCACGAAACCGTACGACTGTGTGACAGCCTCCTACCTGCTGAACTTGCTAATATGGCAGGATGCTCTGCCAGCTTCCCTGTCTGCCTCCTCAGCACAGCAGCTCACACGTGGAGCTGGAGAGAAGGCTGCTGTGCTGGAAAGGAACACCTTAGTGGGTTTGTATTGAGAAGGCGACCTTGCGCTTAGCAAACCCTGTATTTTAATTTCTTTTTCGTTAGAGTAACCAATGGTTTAATATTTACTTGTTTTTAAGAGTTTGCCAACACGTAAGAACACCAGTACCATTTATGCAAATTAATAGTTTACTCCTCTTTAGCACCTATTTCTTTTCTTATCTTTCTTTCTTTTTTTGTTTTGTTTTGTTTTTGGTTTGTTTTTTGAGACAGGATTTCTCTGTTTACCAGCCTTAACTGTACTGGAACTAGCTGTGTAGCCCAGGCTGGCCTCGAACTCACTGAGATCCACCCGCCTCTGCCTCCCGAGTGCTGGGATTAAAGACGTGTGCCACTATGCCCACCTATTTCTAAACAGAAGACTTATGTTAAATAATTAAATACACAATTGTACACTAATGGACACATTTTTAAAAGGACGTCTTTTCTTTCTCCACTCAAAGTGTACTTTTTTTGTATGGTAGTTTTGCTGTGGCCACAGATAAATCATCCTCATTATTTCTGAACAGAGCAGAGTTACTTTGTTGGGATATTTTCCTCAATCACTTCTCCACCTTATTTTAAGTTATTTTTTAAAACTTAAATGTTGTTTGTGAGTGCATTTGTGTGGTGTATGCATGTTCATGGAGGCCAGAGGAGAAGATTTGATGTCCTGTCCTGTCACTCTGGGTTTTCTTCCTACAAAGCAAGGTCTCTCACTGACACTGGAGCTGCACTAGTGGCCAGCAAGCCCCAGAGCTCCTCCTGCCCATCTTCCACAGTGCTAGGGTTGGAGGCATCTGACCATAACTAGCTCTTGGATTTGAACTCAGGTCCACATGCTTGTGGAGCAAGTGCTCCACCTTAATTTTTGAGACAGAGGCTCTTTGAACCTAGGTCTTGCCATTTCTGCTAAGACTGGCTGGCAAGGGAACCTCCAGATTCTGCCTGTTTCTGTGTCTCATCCCCCCACTGGGATTACATGTGTGCCACCATGCCAACTTTCTATCAGTGCTGGTGATTCCAACTGAGAGCTTCATGCTTGTATAACACTGAGCCAACTCTCCAGCCTCCCGCCCCCAATTCCTACTCTCTCTTTCTGTAATAGGATCTCACGTAGCCTAGGTCAGCCTGAAACTTGCTATGTAGCCAAGGGTGATCTTGAGGTTCTACTCCTCCTGCCTTACCAGTTAGGCANTGCAGTACCAGGGATTGAGCCCAGGATTTTGTGCCTGTTAGGCAAGTAAAGTGCAAGGACAGGAAGCAACACTCAGCACCATCAGCCTGTAGGGAAATGCAGACCAGAATGCTTTCCTCACAGAGAGGAAAGACATCATTCCAAGTGCGGTAGCTAAGTAGAACCCTCCAAATTATAAATGTCGTTGAGTTTGTGGAGAAAATAGAGTAGGCACTGCTAGAGTTGAAGGTGTGCACGCAAACATTCAACCTGTAAATACCTAGAGAAATGAAAGCATATGCCCAGACAAGAACTCTACAATAATGTTCATAGCAGCATTATTCATACTTGTCTAAAAGTGGAAATAAGCCGTGTGTATATCAACTGATGAGTGGATAAGTAAAAATGTGTCTGCCTGTACAGTGGATTCCTATTCAGCCATAGGAATGAATTATTGATACAGCTTTGATGAACTTTGAAAACATTATGACAAGTGATCAGAGCCAGTCACGTGTTATTTTATTTTATTTATAATCTGTCTAGACTAGGCATATCGTTTTGTTTCTTTTAGTTTTTTTGAGACAGGATCTCATATTGCCCAGGCTGGTCCTGAACTCCTGATCTCCCCACCTCAGCTTCCCAAGTTCTAGGATTACAGACAAGTATCTGTTACCACACTTGGCTAAGAATAGGCAGATCTATAGGGACAAAACAAGTCAGTGGTTACCTAGCGCAGAGCAAGGGTAGAGCTACCCTGAGAGGAGTGACTGTTGCTTCTGAATCAAGGTTTCTGTTTTAGTTTTGTGTGTGTTTGTGTCAGTCGGCAGTAAAAGTGTTGTAGAATAGTGCTTGTGTTTGCATATATCTGACAATTGAGAAAAATTGACTTGTACACTCTTAATTTTTATGGCATTTTTATGTGCGTGCGCACACACTCAGTGTGGATTTCTCTTCCTCCATCACATGGGACCCGGGGATCCATCTCAAGGCGTCAGATTTGATTGAAAGCTCCTTTATCGACTGAATTATCTTACTGGCCCAACTTGTGCATTTGAAATGTATGAATTGCATGATGTCTGAATTGTATCTTTATTTTACTGTTATAAATATCACTTTTGGCCAAATAGTCCATGCTACATGGTCCTGGAGTTTGACACTCAGCTAGAGGTTATCTGAAAGGATTGGTTCAGAGCGAATGTCATTAATCCCGGCAATTATGGGAATGCATTCCATTCTTTAACAGTGTCTTAACTAGAAATTGATAACAGGCTTTGATATCCCTGAAAAATATTTCATTCAAAACCTCTGATGTAGGGGCTGGAGAGATGACTCAGGTGATAGAGTGCTTTCTGTGTGCACCTGAGTGTCTGAGGTGGACTTGTCAGTGTCTGTGTAAAAGCTAGATATGGCAATGTGCATCTGTCATTCCAGCCTGGGGAGGCAGAGGTAGGGAGCATCTTGAAGCTAACCAGCCAGCCAGCCTCCCTGAATCAGTGACCTATAGGTTCAGTGAAAGATCTCTCTTCAGGAAGTAAGATAGAGAGTGATCAGGGAAGGTATGCGCCGTTGCCCTCTGGCTTCAGGAAGTAAGGTAGAGAGTGATCAGGGAAGGTATGCACCGTTGCCCTTAGGCTTCCACCTGCACATGTGCCCGTGTGCACATGTATGCACACTCACAAAACCTCTAGTACAGTGATTCTCAACCTGTGGGTCGCCCAAGACCTTTGGAAAACACAGATACTCACATTACGATTCACAACAGTAGCAAAATTATAGTTATGAAGTAGTAACGAAATGATTTTATGGTTGGGGATCAGCACAAGTGAGGAACTGTATTAAAGGGCCATAGCAGTAGGAAGGTTGAGAACCACTGCCCTAGTATAACATTTAGTTGAACTGGGTGTGTTTTTTTTTCTATAAATAAATTATAAGTGTTTTCTGAGGCTATTTTAGTTTCTGTTTGCTTTTTCTTCTAGTTATGAAATGCTTGATGGAAAATCTTGAGGATGAATTATCTCAGGCTGAGAATTCTCTGCTTCAGGCTGCATCCTCATTTCCAATGTATGGGAGAGTCCACTGTATAACAAGAGCTTTCCAGAGGTTGCCTCTGAAGTAAGAATACCCACAGCTTTCTTGTTTTAGAAATACATTTATGTTTAGCATTTAGCTTCTTACTGGAGTGTGTCTTAAGAAGAACTGAAAATAAGATTTAATTGTTTACCCATATATGCATATTTTTAAGTCCCTAATATTTCATATATCACACAGTTTTAAGCCACAAATTCTTTCAGCTCTTTTTTTGTGTTAATCCATTTCTAAAATGAGTTTTTGCTTCTGAGTATAATGTCTCTACTGTGTTTGTTGCAGTGACCTGCAGTTGGTGAGCGAGTGGAGACTAGTGGTGGAGAAGCTTTTGCTGCTGGCCTACAGGCTTTCTGCTGTGGTGTCTCCTGTCATCCAGAGCTCCTCCCCTGAAGGCCTCATCCCTATGGACACCGACTCAGGTCAGCGGACAGGGCCAGTGTTACTGATTCTCTCTCCGTCTCTATCTCGTTATTACTTTGGAGAGATGTAAAGACTAAATTCATGGAAAAATCTTTTTCATGCTATATCTAATTTTTTTAGTAATATTTTTAACTATTAAAAAGTAGCCCCTGGAAGGAGAGACACTTTACAGAGTAATGTAGTCACTGGTAAGGTACATCTGTTCCTGTAAACACACTCACCCATCTTCCCACAAGCAGATTTAATGTAATTCACTGAGTTATAAAGAAAAAGAGGAGGGCATGGAAGGAGACGAGGGATGAGTTGGGACAAAGCAGTGGATCAGCGGGAGTGAGGAGGACAGGAGAGGGTCATGTAAAGTGGCTATGATCCAAGTATGCTATGGAATTATATTCATCACGTTGGGCGGTTGGTAGCGCACGCCTTTAATCCCAGCACTCGGGAGGCAGAGGCAGGAGGATCTCAGTGAATTTGAGGCCAGTCTGGTCTACAGAGTGAGTTCCAGGGCAGCCAGGACTGTTACACAGAGAAACCCTGTCTCGAAAAAAAACAAAAACGACCCCAAACAAACAAAAAATTATATTCATCATTAATCCCATATGTATAACCAATATCTATTAGATTAAAAAAAAAAGAGTTGCAAACACTATATATATAAAATGACCCCAAGCTCCAGAGAACCAGGTAATAAACACCATAGATTGGGTTTTATAGTTCTGTTTTTCAGAGAAGGTAGTCCAAATGTGTGAGGTGGGCAGAGAGGACTGCCTTGTGGGAATCTGAAATGGACAAAGACCAATTGATGGGAAGGAATGGAAGGAAATAGTTATCCAGACTGAACTCAGGAAGCTTCATCTGCCTTTTCCCTCCCAATCCCTGCCTCTTTGCATATGTTCCTGCCGTGGATCGACATGCAAGTCAGGGGTTTGGGACTGCTCGGCAGTCTCCCTTCTCATACCCATTTCTGTTTTCTTTCAGGGTTACCCTTAAAAACTCCTAAATCTCTTTTTTTCTCTGAATCTTTCTCACCCTCTCCAGGTAATTTTTTGTTTTCTTAGGTTATCTTGGATGCTTCCCTATGGATTTCCCTGCATTCTCACCTTCTTCCATTTCCTTCTAAGAAAGTTCAAACTACTTTTTCCTAGTCATGTAATTTATCATTTGAATGGCACACAGTCTTTAGCCCTTTGTTCTGTCCCACTTTGATACTTTAGTGTCCTCTGACCGTGTCTGTGGTGGTTTGGCACCTGCCTGCTGTCCAGCCTGTCTCCTCATGCTCTTCTTCTCAGGAGCTGTCCTTCGTGGAACTTATTTTACAGGAATGGCGCCTGTATGTTCCTGCCTTGCAATGAAAATTAGTGATGATTCATGTTACCAAGACAGTTAATTAATTCAACTCATGTTAACCTAAATTCTGCATCTTGATACTTTAGTTTTCCTACTTAGATAGTACATCTTGAATATTTGACTCAGGTAAGTGCTGGTAGTAGATTCTGAATGAGCGATCCTGAATGTTTCAGTCCCCTAACGTAGGTGGGTCTTGTAGAGTACGCATAAGAAGTTTTGTTGTTGTTACTGTTTAAGAGTAGGTGGGGAGGAGCTGGACAGATTTGGGAGAGGGGAAAGAATATGATCAAAATTCACTGCATGTAAAAATTTTAAAAGAATAAAAAAGATTTAAAAAGGTTGGTCTTATATACTGTTTTTACCTCACAGACTTTTCCTGAGTTCTGCCTCACCCCCCCCTTTCCCCGCCTTGGTCTTTATATTTTTTTCCTGCCACTTCCCTGTTTTATAGGCCATATATTCGGAACCCCCTTGAAAAGGGTCTGCCCTGAGAGCCATAGTTAGATGGGTAGGATTTCCTAAAAATCTTGTTCTGGTTGTTTCTCTTTTTTTCTTTACTCCTCTCATGGCTTTTTTGGGGGTGGGGGGTGTTATTTTTTCCTGGCTGTTAAAATTTGCTGTTTTGACAAAATTTCAGGGAAGCAACCAGTGAGTATAATGTGTTGGTTGAATGCCTATGAACACAGTTTGAGCCTGTGTATTTCCCATAGTGTCTGAATAGATGTATGCCATCTTTACCTCCTCTTAGATTTTTCTGTTCATTCCCTGTGATTGGTTACCTGTTAGGACTTTTTAAAAATTAGAGCTTGGGTGGCTTCTTACTGCCCATCCATCATCCCGTCCCTTCAGCCCAGTTCCCTGAACCTGTGTATGAGCCACCTCTAGGTACTGGTCACTCACATGAGCAAAGGGGCTGCCTTCCTGTAGTCTACTAAGACACCTCTGAAAGATTGGCACTGTGCATTATGCTGAGATGGCTGTGTCTTTTGCTTTTCTAAACCAAATATGGAATTTGTGTATGCCTATGTTACAAAAGATTGTGTGTTGTTGATTTTTTTAGATAGAATACATTTTTATCTTTCCATCCTGATAACTTATATTGTAGGCTAGGCAAACAAACTTTACTGTGCTTCCCTCACAAGATTAAGCACTGTAACTCTATGGAAAACAGCGATGGCAGCCTTTGAATGGGGAATGTTTAAACTGTGTTTAGTCATGTCTTCAGCCTAAACTGTCCTATCTTAAGAGCACACTCTAATATTATGAAGATGCTATGTAAGTAGCTTCATATCAGCCATCCTGTGAGCACAGGGATTACCNCTGTTGGAAACTACAGCAACTTTGAGTTAGTTCAAGGAAATCTGCACAACATGCAACTTGCTGTTCATGCATGCTTATCTATTCTTCAGAGTCAGCAAGCCGCTTGCAAGTGATTCTCAATGAGATTCAGCCACGGGATTCTAATGCTTACTTCAACCAAGCCAAACTACTGAAAGAATGTGATACCTTTGACTTGGAGGACTTGAGTACCAGTGTCTCAGATATTGATAGTTTTGCAGAAATCAAAGGTAAGATACAAGAAATTGATACTGTAATCAGTGGGGTGTTTTGGTGGGGATGCTGGGGCTTGAACTCAAAGCCTTGTAGGGCATGCTTGGCAAGTATACCAACGAGCCTATTCTACTGTGCACTGACCACAAGTATTTTAGTAATGCAAAATATATAGACTGTCTTTTATTGTTTTTATTTTAAAGTGTGTGTGTGTGTGTGTGCGTGTGCATACCTAAGTACAGGTGTCTGTGGAAGCCAGAGGTGTGCCATCCTCCTGAAGCTGAAGTTACAGGCAGCTGTAAGTTGCCTAATGTGGATGCTTGAACCCACTTGGGTACTGTAAGAGCAGTACACACTCTTAGCTGCTGAGCCGTCTCTCCAGCCCCAGAATGCCCTTTGGATATAATAAAAGAGAGTTCAGATTTGCAAAACATTTCTGGAAAACAGAGATTTTTCTTTTTAATTTGGATTTTGGAACGACTTTATAAGAGCTTTATCAGAAAATAGTATGCCTTAGTTCAACATAAATGATGCTACAACACAAAGCTTTTGAGCATAAAGCTCTTCAGTAGCCCAGCTGGGAAGAGAGGGACACATGATGCTGGGGGATTTGGCCTCACCTTCTCCCTGCTGCATAGTTCACTGGTGTCTTCTGTGGGAGTTCTTGAAGTCAGCAACCTTTTAAAGGAAATCTTATCACCAAGCAGAATGTGAGTTTCTGTGTTACACCAAGCCACCAGAATTCCAGTCTGCATGCCTTGCTTTGTCATTTGTTACTGAAAAAAGTTATCACAAGAAGTAATTTCTTAGTGATCTACCCTGTGGCTATGTTCTCCACTAGGTGGGGTTATTGTCTTGCAAAACAATCTCTTTGCAATTATATTTTTAAAATTACAAAAATAGGTTTTCGCTGTAATAGTGAAATATAAATTTAAAACAGAGTAAAGCCATGTTCCATTTCCTCCCCAGTCTACCCTGCTACCATTTCGTGTATAAGCCATTCTAGCCATGCTGTGTATTTATGTGTAAGTGCATTTTTCTTTTAGCTTAAGGAGCTTTTCTTTTAAAAGCGAGATAGAAGAAACGGTTTTGTTAACTTCTTTTTTTACCTCAATAGGATTTTTTTATGTCAGTACTAAAATACACCTGAAACTAGGATAAGAGAATAAGTAGGAGGACATTTAGCTTGTTTGCCTTGTGATTTAAACATACTTTGAAAGATAATTGGTATTTTCTATTGATTTTAAAAGTTTTGTCTTGGGGTTGAAGAGAGAGCTTAGCAGTCAAGAGCACTGTCTGTGCTTTTGAAGGATCCAGGTGCAATCCTAGCACCCACATGCTAGCTCACAACTGTCTGTAACTCAAGTTCCAGGGGATCCAGTGCTTTCTTTTGGCCTCTGTGGGCACCAGGCATGCATGTGGTGCACAGATACACAAGCAGGCAAAGCAAAGCACCCATGTGCCTTAAAAAACAAAAAGGAAGAAAGAAATATTATAAGTTCTGTCTTAGGGGCTGGAGAGGTAGCTACATGGTTAAGAGCACTTGCTCTTCCAGAGGATCTGGGTTCATTTTCCAGCACCCATGTCAAGTGGCTCACAACAGCCTGTAACTCCAGCTCCAGGTGATCCAAGGTCCCCTGAGCTCCATAAGCACTCTCACACATGTGGCATATTCTCTCTCTCTCTCTCTCCTGTCTCTTATACACATCTAGATGTGTATAAGAGACAGCTCTCTCTCTCTGTATAGAGGCCCATGCTGTAATCCTAAAACTCTGAGCTACATAAGGAGATCCTGTGTATTTAAAAAACAACAACAAAATTTCTCTCCACTCCTTAACTGATTAAGCAGCCATGCTCACCAAAGTAAACAAGAAGTACTTTTTTTTTAATACTCAACCATGTAACTTATGGGTGCCAGAGAGGTGCAGAGTTTGTCTTGGTAACATTTAAGTAATAGTCCTAAATTTTGAGGCAGTATTGTGTTTCATTTTAAGTTTTTCTGAAAGTAACAAATTAAAAAATTAGCATGCTTCCCCCTCATAGCATGTATTCTACAAATGTTAATGTGTTTTGTTTTCTCTGAATAAACAGAACATATGGCAAATTGGTTTGTTCAAACAGATTGTTCTTGGGGAAATTATGAATAAGTGTGTTCTAAGAAACCTGGGATGTGAGGAATCATAGCTAGTGTTGCAATAGTTTTTGTTTTGTTCCTTAAGGTAAAGAAGGGAAAACATGTGACGTCACTGCTCAGATGGTCCTGGTGTGCTGCTGGAGGAGTATGAAGGAGGTCGCTTTACTTCTAGGCACACTCTGCCAGCTTCTCCCCATGCAGCCTGTGCCAGGATCTTCTGATGGGTTATTAACAGTGCAGCAGGTAAGGTGGATGCTCATTCCTCCAGCTGTCGCTGTTGGCTGAGGCCTAAGCTGTTATTTGTAGATCAACTTTTAAAAAAAGCTTCGAACCTTAAATATTTTACAGATGCCAACCGAAAAAGGTTTATGGTAATTTTAGGATATTAGATCTTGCATCATATTTTAAAAATGTTGCATTTTAAGAAATATGTTTATATCAATAACTATAGATTTGCCTCACTTTTGACTGCAACATTATTATTTAAATTGTTATTTATCTTTTTAATCTACATAAACTTGAATTCTAGCTGAAATGATCTATTTAGTAAGACTCCACATGTCTCTTAAAAGTTTCAAAGGAATAAACAGTAGAATTGGTTGATCATGCTCTCCTGTCACCCCTCCTTCAAGTAATAAAGTTGCAGCCCTTAATGCTTTTGGCTGACTTTCACTTCAGACCACAAGTTAGCTCAGCATCTGGGGCTGTTCAGNGATCAAGTGCTGTGTTTACAACAAACTAGCTCACCACAAGCATTTCATTTGGAAATACTGTAGATTTATTAGATTTTTGTTTTTAATTGATTCCTTCTTCCTTTCCATATGGTTTCAACAAATCCATTTCCCACAGTTTCCCAGTAAAGATATATAGCGTGCACTTTCATTTTTAACCTTTTTAAAATAAAGATGATTTCCCCCCGTAGGGTATTACAACATTTAAGAACAAAACAAATACTGTAGTATGCTAATGCTGATTATTCTTACAATAACCATGTGACTAGCACCATGGAAATAATGCTAATGTTTTTATTCTCACACTCTGGCTCATGTGCTTGCATCTGGCTAACAGCTGGGCCATTGATGTTGCAAGGCCTTGGAAAAGCACAGGGCAAAGGCGAACAGCACATTGTGGGCGGCATGTTCCGTAGTCTCTTCCAGATCAAATAGGCCTTGCTGTCCTAGAGTTACTTGGAGTTATTACTCTGACTGGCATAGTGCCAATGCCTATTTCTTGCTGAGGAATCCAGTTATGATCAGCCATTTCACTGGTGTGAATCCACCGTCTTGTTATGAAATAAGCATGTGCTAAATCTTTGACTTGTCAACTTCTCCTTTCAAGGACAAATTGAGGAAAATGCGTGTTGCTTTTACTGTACCTGAGAGAGGTTTGAAAGCTCTCCATGAAAATTATTTTGCCTTGACACCCTTTCCATTANACCCAAAGTTTATATTGTAATGAATTTATGTGGAACAACCATGTTAAAATTGGGAACTAACGTAAAAGAGATGTTTTGTTTTTTAAAAAAAGAAACTAAAAATAACAAATAGTCATATAAACCAAAGAATTCTTCAGTGGCTATTTGCATCCATAAATAGATTCCTGCCCATTAATAATAAAGCATCACTCTCCATTCTGATGANGCACACAGTCTTCCAGTACTTACAGCCTTTTACATGATAACCTCACATGTAGCTATATGAGAAGACATCACTGGCTTGATTGAAGGATGGAGTACATGTAATTGCTTTGTGCTAACAGAAACTGTTCTCTGTGGAAAGCTTTACTCTTGGCTTTTAAACATATGTCTTAGCTTAGGAACATTTAGTCCATGAAAGTCCTGTCATCCAGACATTAATGCCATTTACATTACTATAGAGTTTCTTCTTTTCTAAACATAAAATTACTTCTTTTTAAAAAAAGTATTTTTTAATTTAAATGTTTTAGGCTTATTTATTTTGTGTTTGCTATCATATACATGTGCATCAATTGTGTTCTAAGTGCCTGTGGAGGCCAGAAAAGGCCATCAAATCCCCAGAACTGGAATTACAGATGCTTGTGAGCCCACATGTGGATGCTGGGAACTGAACCCTGGGATCCTTTGTAAGAACAGCAGTGCTCTTAACTGCTAAGCTAGCTCTTCACCCATCCCATTGACTTGCTTTTGAGACAAGGTCTTGTTATGTAGCCCAGGCTGGCCTTCCAAGTGCTGGAACAACAGCCAGTTCTAAATTCTGCTTCTATAAAGCAAAAATAGTCCCATGTACTTGATTCTTTCAAGAATTACAACTGGAACTGACAGAAGAACATAGTTTACATCAGGGTGCCTGGCCATACCTAAGGAAAATCCATACATCCAAGGACATAGTTGCTCTGGCAAAGCTATGTTTGCTGTAGCTGGTGACAAAACCATCAGTTTGAGAGTTTCTCTCTCAGATGAATGTGACTATACCAGACTCACCTCGGTATAGTTAAAATACTGGTACTTAGGAGTTTCCTCTCTCACCTTCCCTGCCTAGTTCTTTGAAGATCACCCTGATTTTATGGCTTTTGTTAAGGGGTGGCTCTTACACAGTACACCCATGAAAATTGTTTACAGTGGGTGGACAGGAAGCAGGGTGACAGTTTGGGGACTTGTGTTGCTGTATGAGAGGAGAACTGGTACTTGTTTGTCGTTCTGAGTTTTCAGTACTTGGTTCATGGAAGGATCATCCTCGTGATGCTCTCCAGCTCCCTGAGATATGAGGAGACAGAAGCCCTGGTTGGTCATCACTTGGTTTGCCAAAGATCACAAAGCTAGTGTCTAGCGTCCCTCAGACGGGAACCTGGTTCTCTCTGTCCCGTCATGACTTCACCTGGCACAATGCGCTCTTTGTTCTGAGCGGCTCATTAAGTTTCTCTAAGTTGAACTTCTCCCTTCTCAGTTACTCAGGCCAGTTTTCTCTACTGAAAGAGCAATGAAAGATAACTTTTTTATTTTTAAGTGTTTAGTACCTAATCCTTCCTGTAGAGCATTTGGTGTGAAGTTTTAGTGCCTAACTAACTCTTGTGGAGTTTTTAGTACCTGATCCTTCCTGTAGAGCATTTCTTGTGAAGCAATATGCTCTCGCCAGCCTCTTCAAGAGGAAACTGTTCACTTGGTGGCATGTCTGGCTTCTTCCTGCTCTCTAATCACACAATGAAAGGTCCTTTCACAGTGTCCCTGTACTAGAGGCAGAGAGAAGGCCGCTTTGAGGGCTGTAAGTCGAGACCCTTGAAGATGAGCCGTGCACACAGCCTTATCTCACTGTTTGCTGACTCACTGGTGTGTGTCTAGGTTTCTAGCCTGACGTTTTGCTGATAGCTTCTGCTTGATATTTTGTTGGACCTCTTTCCAGTGAGATAGATGATACTGATTTTTAAAACAACTTCTACATTGAAAATCAATTTCATTGGAGATTTCACCTAATATTTCTAAAAAGAGGCTTCTAGGTAAATTTTCAAACCTGCTTCACCTCATACCCTCTAGTAATTATTACCACAGAAATCATGTGAACAAACATATTGCCAACTAGTAGAAAGCTCCTGCTGTAGAGTCTGTCATTACTTGAGTGATTGGTAGTGCTAATCATGTTGGTGCATTTCCTCTCTTGTTTCATTATTTAATTCTTTTGTAATGAATTACAAATGGAATTTACATTTAGTTGTATTCATAAGTCATAAAGGAATTCCTTTTTGCTTTATTTGTTTAGATTTAGATTTTAGAAATTATAAATAAGTATATTGAACTATAATGAGTAAAAAATAACTTTTTTTTAAAGATTTATTTATTTATTTTATATACAGTGTTCTGCCTGCATGTATGCCTGCACACTAGAAGAGGGCACCAGATCTCATTACAGATGGTTGTGAGCCACCATGTGGTTGCTGGGAATTGAACTCAGGACTTCTAGGGGAGCAGAGCAGCCAGTGCTCTTAACCACTGAGCCATCTCTCCAGTCCAGAAGTTATAACTTTTAAACTTTGCAGTGACCTTGAGATGAGAACACATCATTTAGTCGCCTGTTTATTGACTGTCTTACGATGTGGACACTTTGAGAACATAAAGAAAACTCTGACCTCAAAGAGCTTAGTAATTTGCTAATGAAACGAAGTAGGGATTAACTTTGAAAACTCAGGCTGGAAGGGCTCATTTTGAGAATTTGCTAGAAAGCAAAAACTAAACTTTCTGGTAAGATAATGTCTGTGCACCAGAAAACCATTGTAATTATATAGAGGAAAAATATTTGGATTTTGAAGAAATCCGAATTGTTAGAAATCATTAAAATGGAGAAGGAATGATTTTAAACATTAATTATTGTATTGGGTTTAAATGTGAAGTATACCATGTAACTAAAATGGAATTAGAGTCTCCTTACTGTAGACATTGCCAGGGTTATAAGAAATGGTTTGCTTTAAAGTGAGAGTTTGAATTAAGGGTTCCTATTTTATAGTGCAAAGTCAAACCAAAAGTAGACATTTATAGATTGCTAATTTATCAGACGATAAGCTATAAATGCCTGGAGACATGGCAGGTAGCTGTTTTCCCCTGTTGATTTGTGACCTGTAAGTCCATAAAAGATGCCAATTTGCTTTAGAGTTTTAAAAAAATTCCGAAGTAGGATATGTTAAATTTAAGAGATAGTGGCATGTTTAATTTTAAGATTAAAAGTCAGTATCTTATTTTTTTTATTCACTTTTAACCTTCGTTTTCTTCTAAATATCCTGAGATGTGTGTATGCTGTCTTGTGCCTGTAGTCCTAGTACTTGGGAGGCTGAGACAGGAGGATGGTCAGGAATTCAAGGCCAGCCTTAGCTGTGTAGTGAGTTCCAAGCCAGCCTGAACTGTAGAATGAGATCCTGACTCAATTAAAAATAATAATAAAACATCTTGGGAGAATCTATTTTTTTATGTTAAGTTTGTAAAAAAAAAACAGCATCCAAAAGAAAACACTTTAAACTCCAGAAACTTGGTGGTTTCTAATGAAACAATTGAGTTTTCAGAGGACCTTTTCATTTTAAAGATTAGATGGAAAATTTCTGGGCTAGTGAGATGGCTCAGTGTGTAAAGTGCTTTCTGCCAAGGTTGATCCTTGACTATCCTCTGACCTCCGTAGGCGCCCCGCCCACATACACGCACACAAATAAATAAATGTGGTAAGTTTTTGAAGTTCTGTTTCTGATTGTTACTATCGTCAGCCATTTTCTGAATGGTTTGAGTCAGCTCTGTTCTCTGTGGTCTGGTTACCCACTGAGAGGGTGTCAGTAGGATGTTTCTGACCAGCTGCTGCTCACAGAGCTCATTGTCCTGCTCACTCTCCCACCTTTAGGAGCTGGGTTCACCCTCCTCTTCATGCCTGTCTTTCACTGCTGTCTAGTATAAAGCCTCTAGGTCATTCATCTGGGTCTGCCAACCTAACCTGCGTATGTTAGAGCTGGACCCATTAACGTAGTTAATAGCAGCTGCTTAGTAAATGTTTATTTGCTTAATGAATCGCCTCTTCACATACTAAATATCCTCTTCTCCTTTGGTCTACCTAAGCACATATACCCTGTGCGAGATGTGAGCATGAACTCTATTCTAATTTCGTGCAGATGGGCCTTTCATTTCTTGGAAGTGTTGTGTAGCTCTCATTACAACCCAGCATGTTAGTTTTCTCTACAGGTCTAAACTGAAAGCCTACTGAGGTCACACGTCCTGTTTTCATCTTCTTTGTCTGCCTCAGTAAGCTCCACAGCATTGAACAGGATGTCAAAAACACTTGACAATGATTGTGTATGTCTGCAAGGGCAAAAATTCACAAGTTTGTTTGGAGATTAAATGTGAAATAAAATGAAAAATTGTGTACATATCACTCATCCTTAGAGTTTCATTCTGACTACTAGGTTAGGATTGCCTAGGGCTGAGAGTCCACTTGAGCACCCACAGGCATACTTCTGAAGGCTTTAGTTTTATTATATGCTTTTTACTTGAGCCCTTTGAAAGGAGTTAGCNTAAAGGAAGCAATGGAAAGATGACCTCTGCTTAAGGAGAAGATAGTGAGCTGTTGCAAGTCCTCAGAGAAGTGCTTCATGAATAGCGTTAGTCTTATTGAGTATATATCTGAAATGTTTGAGGGAAAAGAATTAACTGAGAGACTTTTTTGTCTTTATTTTATCTGTTCTGAAATACCTTCTTGTAACCTCTTACATCTGTAATGTTTTAGAAATGATGCTTTGAAAAAAAGCTTTAGCTGAAGGACATAGCATATTACCCTGAAATAGTTTTTAAAATTCATCAAGCACCGCTTGTGTGGTTCTTTGTCGGTCTCCGGTTCTCTCTGTGTACTCTTTATAACAGACACTCACTGACTGTAGATACTTTCCTCTGTTTAGAACAGATAGCTTGTGTGGAACTGAATTAAGTTATAGATAATAGGCCTCTTCTGAACTTGTTATTTAGCTCATGTAACACAACCTTAGATTAAGTTATGTAGCCCTTCTGTGCCCAAGTTTCCCTATTGTGGACTACAGATAACAATAGTATTTATTTCATGGAATTCATTATGAATAGTTAATGAGATGCTATAAAAAGTTTAAGGCAAGTGTGGTAGCACACATTTGTAATCCCCACTGGACATGTGAAGCACAAGAGTTCAGTGTTATCCCTGACTACATAGCAAGTTCAAGGCCAGCCTGAGCTACCTGAGACCCTGTCTCAAAAAATAACATAAAGGTGCTTAACACATGATTGTCACATAAGTCAATGTTGGATGGATACCTAGGCACAGGTTCTGAATTATATTGCTGATATGTATGAATGCATCTATAAATTAAGCACAAATTGAACATTTTTTCATTTTTTTAAAGGTAAAAGAAATGGGAGATTACTTTAAACAGCATCTTTTACAGTCCAGACACAGAGGAGCATTTGAACTGGCTTACACTGGTTTCGTGAAACTCACTGAAGTATTAAACAGGTAAAACAAATATCAGTTTGTAGGTTTTTTTTTTTTTTAAGATTTGTTTATTTATTATGTATACAGTGTTCTGCCTGCATGTGTCCCTGCACACCAGAAGAGAGCACCAGATCTCATTAGAGATGGTTGTGAGCCACTATGTGGTTTCTGGGAATTGAACTCAGGACNTCTGGAAGAGCGGTCAGTGCTCTTAACCTCTGAGCCATCTCTCCAGCCCTTGTGATTTTTAAAGATATTTTTTAAAGAGTAGACTCTAGACCATGTGCCTGGAGTAGATGTTGCTTGTGTCTTTTTTCTGTTGGAAAGAATGAAGCCTGACTGGCTGCAGAAGTTGTCAGAGATGGCTTTTGAGGTTCAGTGTATGAGTGACTGTGATGACTGAGTGAGATGTACCACCTACACTGCTTTCTCACCAAAGCTGATTGAAAGTGAACTCAGAGAATTTGCCAAAAATGGGCCAAGGTTACTGCTTCTTCTCATGGGTGAATGAATGTTTCGTCTGTTTGAAAATAACTAGGTGTTTGGAATCAAATAATCCTGGATTTCTTTGTTTTGGGGATAAACATAAGGATTTTGTCTTTTTCTTTATAGTTTTATCTTATAGAAAAGTCTTAAAATAACAATAAATAGACATAATTCATCTTACCTGGGAAAATACATAGGTAGATCTCATGTATTTAACGAAATGTGTATTTTTAACTTTATAGGTGCTGGAAAGTTCATTCATTCATTCATTCATAAAATAGATTTCCTCTAAATGGCTTGTAAGAAAACCTTCAGTTACTTAATGACTACGTGTTTGTGGCAGACATTTTCTAAATAAAAGGTAGTATTTTCCAGGAAAACATTTCTATTGCCTGGAAACTTTGAAGTGAAGCAGCATTCTGCCAGTCTAGTAGCTTCAGCAGACATTTTATTTTGGGCTGCTAAGAGATCTCCATCTTGGTTTTTTGTGAAACTTTTCCTCCCACTGCTGGTAAAAACATTTCTAAAGTGTCTTGTTAGTTATAGGTTGCACAGAGTATCTTTAAGTGATGCTTTAAAAATGTTCCTGACACTAAACTGATGATCTTTAAACATATTTTATTTTTAATTTTGTGTGTGTGTGTGTNTGTNTGTCTGTCTGTCTGTGAGTGAGTCTGTGGACAAGAGTGCAGGTGCCTGTGGAGACTAGAGAGGGACTTTGAATTTCCTCAATCTGGAGTGACAGTTGGTTGTGAACCACTTGATACAGGTTCTAGGAACCAAATTCTGGTCTCCTGTAAGAGCAATAAGGTCTCTTAGATGCTGAGCCATCTCTTGAGATATGTAAAGTGCTGACCTTGAAAATATTTTTTATCTTTTCTGGGCTGGAGAAATGGCTCAGAGGTTAGGAGTACTGGCTGTTCTTCCAATACTGAGTTCAATTCCCAGCCAACCACNTGGTGTCTCATAACTATCTATAATGAAATCTGATGCCCTCTTCTGGCATGCTGGCATACAGGCAGACAGCACTCAAATACATGCATAAATATATCCTAAAAAATAAAATAAAGAAAATACTTTGTCTTTTCAATTCTTTGTTCCTGCTGTAGACCATGAGGTTCTTTTCTCATAATGCAGCCTATTTCATTCCTTCTGATCAGTTCATGAATGTTAGCTGTGTGCTTCGTGTCATGCTTGGCTTGGAGAATGTAATGCCTCACTGTGTGACATGGTTCCTGTTACTAAAGCACTTGTGAGGTATGAGGACAATCTGGCTCCAGCGTTGTCACCCCATTGATGGACAGGACTGATTCAGCTATTCTGTCAGACTGGACAGTGTCTACACCCTCCTTAATGGATCCATTATGTCCTTCCTGAAGCTGCATCCTCACCTCAAGGGATGACCTTTCTTTCAGAGGAGAAGGATATATGTGTCCTTCGTTATGGCCTCCAAACAAGAGCTGGTGGATTAGTTTAGGAAATAAGCAAGGGTAAAATTTAGAATATTAACAGGAAGTATGTTACAGGCCTCTATACTGGTTATAAGCACTTGGCATCACAGTGGACATGTGTTAGCCTAATACCAGCTAAGAAAGGAAGATCTATGTATGCAAACAGGACAAACTGCCAAATACTATATGAACTTGATAAATCTTATAGGGACTCCAGAGAAGAAGCAACAAGGAAGTGTTGTTAGCTGTTTGTGGAGGAAGTGAACTTGTGAGCATGCATGAGTAAGGTTTAAGGACATAGGAGAATAAAGGAGGACAGATGAGTAAATGCAGAGATTAGATTCAGATGACTCATTGTTAGGCAGACTCTTCCTGAGTGCTGCTGTTGCTGAACAAGATGGATTAGATCAAATTGTTCTGTTCCGTGCAACTAGATTTGCTGTAGTAGGAATGGGAGAGGCACTGTGGGCTTTTTATCCAAAAAACAGCAGTCTGTGATTCAAGCTCCTAGTTCTGTGTCTATCTGTCCCACTCATTGACAGACTGTATTAAAGTTAATCTCCTTAGCCTCTGGTCTCTTCATCTCTAAAGAACAGTGTTTATTCTGCCAGATCTCCCTGACTTTTGTTGTATAGAACAAGTGCATTATTTTTGAAGATTCTTTTGTAATATATAGTTTCTAACAGATGTAAAATATTGTGAGAGTGATGTGCAATGTAGTGGTCTCTGGCTGGAAACATTTGGCTCAATAGATTTTAATGACTATTAGAAAGAACCCAACTCAGTTATGGTGATCTAAGTCTGGGATGATGAGGGCTTCCTCCTTGTTGATGGCCCTGGATTGACAGAGATGAACTATTTCACTTAACGTTTGGCCTCATGTGGACAAACCACACATGACATATTAAATGATCAAAGGGAAAGCTATAGACATTTTATTACATTTCTTGATTTTATGAGATAGAATTAGGGCAAGGCTAAGCTAGATAGTTTTCCTCTGAACATTTACTGATTAATCAGTGCCATTTAGCTAGCAGATGAAGTAGCGCAGGGGTCAGGGAGGGAGGCGGTGCTCCTTTTGGCTGTGCTCACATTTCTGGCACTTTGGGTAGTGCGGTAGCTCGAAGACTGGACCTAGTTGGCATATAAACTAACGACATGACTGCTTCATGGTATAGGAAGGCCTTACTGTAGACATGAGAGAACAGCCAGAAGCATCTGGTAGAGTCTAGAACAGAGAGAGAAAGAAGTAGACTGATCATGGGCAGCAGACTGGACACAGCCAGGACTGTCTGTGAGAGAGGGAAGAAGAGCAGGGGATAGAGACTTGTCAGAGACAATTGTCCCAAATCGTAAAGGAGAGGTGTCTCTTTCCATGTGATGGGTGCCCAGTAGGGCGAGAAAATTGCCTGACCTGCTTCTGTAGCCATAGTAGGCTCCCGGAGCCATCAGAGACAGAGCAGGCAGCTCCAAGGTGACACTTGAGTACCAGAAAGGAACAGGTGGAGGGAAGAAATAGCTAAAGAGATGGAATCGAGTATTTGGAGTTGAATATGATAGGTGGCAGAAGCCAGCAGAAACAAATGATCACATCAGCAGTTTGGTTTGGTTAGGGAGGCTGGGCCCCTTGGAAAGGGGTCCATTTGTGTCCCTTCTGAGTGTTCTGTACCAGATGTATAAACTGACAACATGACCACTCCTTGTATGGTTAAGAGAATGGGTTTTTATTGTGAATGAGAGAGGGAAGATAACCAGAGATGTGTGGAAGAGTCCAGAGCAGAGAGAGAAAGAAGTAGACTGATCATGGGCAGCAGACTGGACACAGCCAGGGCTGTCTGTGAGAGAGGGAAGAAGAGCAGGGGATAGAGACTAGAAAAAGTATAGTGAGACTAGCGGGAGCTGTGAATAGTGAGAGTATCTGGTGAGCTGGAGAGAGTTTAGGGTCCAAGAGGAGGTGAGAAGGTCTAGGATGCTAGTATGGACTTTGAAATGTATAACAACTTGTATAACTTGTGAGTAGAGACTGGGTGAACTTGGAGGCCAGCATGGACTTGATATGCTGTTGGGCACCACAGGTATATGTTAATTGGAGAGTCATATGTCCCTTTTTCCAAGGGTAAGGGAAATGACTCCTTTTGGCAGGTAAGAGTCAGTTTCACAAGTTCCTGAGGACTTCTGGCTTTTATCTAATAGCGGGAAGTCCTCCTATAGTTCAGGTTGAGCTCATTTCTGGGTATTTGGACTGCCTTTTTATGGGGGTCCACTTTCCCTCTCGGCCTGTCGGCCATCAATTTGAGAGGAAGAAGAGGCAGGAAGGGCGACAGAAAGCTTTGTACACAGCCCATGAGGACGAATGGAGACAGCCCTCTGGGAGACAGATTTTAGTGAATCAGTTCAACTTTATTCCAGAGTATAAGGAATATATAGGATTGGGTAGCCTGGGGACAAACCCTAATTTGCATTAAGTGGCATGCTCCTATCACAAGGCTGAGTATGTGGCAGTAGGGTCCTATAGCAGAGCTCCTAACATGTCTTCTTAGCAGAAATCTGTGCCAAGGGTCAAGCTAAAGATGAATTGGGCATCTGTTTAGAGACAGCTTTTAGATAAGGTCAGTCCTCCAGGCACAGAGGGGACATTCTCCAGATAAGGGCAGGTAGAGAGCAGAAAGCCTTGCTGGGGATGGAGGGAGTTTCCATATTGTCAAGCTTAGAGAAGGCTGCCAGGCTATGGCAGACTCCAACCTCTAACCAGTCAGCAATGTATTCCAGCACCTTTTGGAGTTTGGGGAATTGGAGTTTACTTTAGACCTGACAGTTGGGACCACAAGTGTCCTCTTATTAAGCATGGCAGTTTTGAGGCAGTTGAACCTCTTGCATAGCAGCAAGCTCCAGGCAGATGCTGTAGGATTTTTCTGGCCTAGTAGCCTGGCAAGTCTCATAGTGTTGCTCCAGTCACATTCTTCTGTTGTAAAGAGTCTTTAGGACAGACTGGATGTAGTCTACTTTTTGGTGGCACAATGACAATTGAATGGAAATGGTAGAGGTTACCATGGAATCTGTGATGGCTCCTCTGGTTTTAGGTCCCAGGGACCAGAAAATGGGATTGATCTCATCCAAGCTAGAGGAACTTGTGTTTGTTTGATAAAGAACAGTACGTTTATTTTGCTTGTATTGAGTGTGAGAAAATGATGGACTATCCTGGTAGTGATACTCAATTTATCAGTTGGAGTAGGGGTGTGGCAAAGGTAAGGTAAGGTAGCTGAAACAGACAGAGATTTGGAATTGGTTCCATAATCATTACTGTTGATTGGATTGAAATCTTCAGGGGAGAGCAGGGATGGAAAGAACAGAGAAGCAGGGACAGAGGTTTTGTGTGAGGCCGAGCATGAAATGAAATGCCACATCTTCCTGTCAGTTTCAGAACTGCTGTGTAGTAGTGCTGTAGAAGCCATTCCCAAAGCCCAATGCCTGGTGTCCCAGCCACTCTTAATCTGTTTTAAAGATTCCCCTCATGGCTGTCATTGTGGGCTCATATCCATGTTAGGCGTTCTCATCTGATGCCTCTGAGCCCAGTGGTTTTCAATCCCTTTGGAGACATTTCAAACCTGACTGTTTTGCCCAGAATATCTCTACCATGTGTGTCGCTTTTGTTTGTTAGGTTGGTTTTTATTTTTAAAAGAAAATCTGTTTCCTTTTTTAGGGGGAGGGGTTAATAAGCGCTTAAGTGATGAAAAACTTGTTTAGGCATACAGCATTTAAGAAGTTTGCAAGAAAGAAATCTGGGCGTCTAAGAAGACCCATAGAAATCAAGGCCAGCTGCTGGCTACCTCTTGCACTACAGCTGTGTTAAGGAAGAAAGCACTTAAAGTGATTAATGGGCAAATAACTGAGGAGTTAAACATGAGCCACATTCTTTAAATTGGTTTTTAGTAAGATTATTCAAAATGTCTTCAAATGTAAACTGACTTCACTGCTAAACAATTATCTAAGGATAAACAAGAATGGGGGAGATACTATTCCTTTTTTCTGGGAATTTTTTGAAAGTAATATTTATATGTATAATACAAACAAAAATGTGGAGTTAATTTTCTGTAATCTCATTTTCTCATGTAGTGATTTTTATTTGGGATTTGATGGAATATTCAGACTTTCTTTTTAAAACACCATTACTGCCAAGTATGATTGTGTATGCCAATAATTTCTGTGTTCTGGAGACTGAAGCAGGAGGGTTTATATAGCAAAATGCTCTACCAAACCAAAACAGCAAAATAAACTAAAGCTATGACTATCTTCCTATGCATAGTTAACTACCTAAACTTTTACTTGGAGTGCTTAAATACATTTAAATTATGAATAAATTCAAATTTCTGGTGAAATTCCTAAATGGAACTCCGCATGACCTTTGTATTTGAAGTTGTTAGTACTAATCTAATCTAATCTAATCTAATCTAATCTAATCTAATCTAATCTAAAGATTCCTAAACTAGAGTGTGAAGTTGGGGACTTTGATTTATTCACATTGAAAGCTTAACTGTATGGGGGGATGTTGTTGACCAGAATTGTAAGTGTAGAGGGTACTTTGGTGCGTCCTTTGTGGTATCTTCATGTGAGACTTGCTCTGCCTACTGAAAGGTGGGCGTTCTACAAATATCTGTTGTAATTATAACCATATTCACATTATTGACCCCCTGAATGAACTACTGACAGCT
>LZPO01066352.1:261367-279477 GCA_001675575.1 Neotoma lepida | reverse complement strand
AAAGAAAGAAAGAAAGAAAGAAAGAAAGAAAGAAAGAAAGAAAGAAAAGAAAAGAAAGAAAAAGAAAAGGAAAGAAAAGGTGTATGACTGTTTTGCCTGCATATCTATATATGCATACAGTGCCCAAAGAGACCAGAAGAGGGCATCAGATGCCCTGGAATAGAGTTACAGACCGTTGGGAGCCATCATACAGGTTCTACGAACCAAACCTGGGTCCTCTGGATGAGCAACCAGTGCTCTTAACCTCTAAGGTGGGGACAGTTAGAGCCACACAGCAGTTTCTAGGGGTTGGCTGTTGCTGGCTAAGGAGACATGTGACTGGGTGAGTCATGTGTCTCTGATGTAGCTGGTCAGCTCAGGACCATCACCTGAGGCTCAGAGGGTTCCTAGAGAGTGAAAGCCACAAGCTCCCCAGCTCCAGTGGGCTTTTGCTACTTCACAAAGCCAGCCTACATTCGAGAGTGGGGACTTGGGCTTCTCATCTTGATGGAACAAGCAGTATCTGTATCTTAGAAGTGTGGCTGGTGAAAAGGAGGTGGCAGTGGGATGGATACATGGAAGGTCACTGTGGGATGATAAATGAGTCTCCTGGCAATGGTTGTATTTGTTTACTTTGTTTTGTTTGTTTGTTTACTTGTGGGACAAGATTTTGCTGTATAATAATCCTCCTGTCTCAGCCTGCTGAATGCTAGGATTATATGCATGCACTACCATATCCCCATGAAATAATTTAATTTAGAAGTTTACATATGGTGTCACATTTGTGTCTTCATTCTGTTATGTCTCAAACCTAGGACAAATGGTTGAGGTGCCCATTAACATATCAAAATGGATCTGGCCACCAGGTTCTCTCAGCATCCCTCAGTCTCTACCTGTTACAGGACCCTCCTAGCTGGCATAACCCACCCCCCTACCCTAAACTTCTCCCGCCCAAGGGCTGGACTGCCCTTTCCCCCAGGTGCCCTTCCTATATAATCCAGCCATTTTGGTTACCTGGCCTTTTTGGTTTACACTTTACTCTCTTGGTCCAGGTCGCCCTTCTTGGTTGGTGGCTCTTCTCCTCTCTCCCATTCCCTTCCCCTCTCTTCACATGGCCCAGCTCAGTCAGGTCATGTCCACTCTGGACTCTCCCAGATGTCTTGCCTCTGACTATGCTCTCCCTTTTATCTACAATAAACTCCTCCTCCACCATACCTAGGTGCAGTCATGTCCTTCCTTTTTTTTTCTTTTATTTTCTCTTTTTCTTCTTTTCATTCACATTCCAGCCCAGCATAACACACACAGGGATCACTGAAGAGCGCACTTCCTGCTTGGGCTGTGTATTCTTTACCTCCTTTCCTGCTTTCAAGTATAAAATAAGGATTCTCACCTCACAGAATTTTGGCAAGGACTAAATTTGAGAAGCAGTATGATGTGGGGATTTTCAGATTTCCTGAACCATTTGTCTATGCCTCAGGTCCCTCATCTGAAAAGTGGTCACAAATAACACCCATCTCAGGAGCTCTGAGAGGTCAGATAGGGACATGTGTGCAGTGTGCTCATCTTGTCAATCTCTCACGATGGACAGCAAACACCAGGCCCAGGGTAGCACTTGGAATATAGAGATTGTACTTCCTGCTCAATGAGTATCAAAAGAGCTGTTGGAGCATGCTCCAGCTCCAAGGTTTCAGGCATGTGATGATGTACAGAGTGCAGGCTTTGAAACTCCAAATGTGCAAGAAGTCACTAGCAGCCTGGCCAGGTAAGCCTGTGAGCTTCCACAGCTGTCTCCAGCTGAACACTTCTGCCCATTCCTCTTCTACACCCAGCCCGCAGCTCCTCCACTGCTTCTGCTTATGAAGTGAAAGTAGGTCAGCTCAATTGTTCATATTTTAGAGACAGGAGAGGTACAGAAGAAAAAGATGTGGTGGGCAGAGCCAGAAGTCTAGATGATAGCTAGGGACCTGGGAATTTCATAAACCTTTTGCACTTGCCATAGATGAGAAAAAAGAAAGGGAGGGATAAAAGAAAACTTAGGAAAGAAGGAAATGGGGGGGAGAGGGAAGGAAGGAAGGAAGGGAGGGGGAGAGGGAGGGAGGGAGGGGAGGAAAGATGGAGAAAAGATGAAGAAGAAGCTTTGCAGGCAGATGCTGTTCTGTCCCTGCCATGGGCAGCTCCGAGAGAAGACTACAGTGCTAAGTGAGCAGTCTTGTCTGCTGCCCTTTAATTGTTAGGAAAGCCACAGAGAACCCAGAAGGCCGCATGCTCTGCTAAAGCTTTCAGAGTGGTCCCTGGGGCTTCCCTCTCTCCGGGTAATTCCCATTTAGGCCAATGTTAATGGGTCTCCTGCCAAGAAGGCCTTGTCAGCCCTTGCAGTTAGAAGTGCCTCTTTCAAATAATCATCATCAGAACCCAAAAGGCTCTGGGCAGAAGGGAGCTGAGGTATAGTTCCAGGCAAGCCCTGGAGCAAGGCAGCCTCCCAGCCTGCTACCTGAACTGTCTTACCCACTTCTCAAGATAGACAAGGTCCACCTTGCAGACTCACAGGGTGGCAGGGAGCTTGCTGCCAACCCAGAGTCAGATTCTGGTTCAAGTCCACTGTAGGAAAAGCATATAATGAAGTCTGAGGAATTTTCCCAAGGAGGAGACTGAAGCTATTCTCCCACTAGGCATCTAGGGATGGTTCCTGAGCTGTGGCCTAGATGGGGCCTTCTTAAAGGTGCTAGTGATGTTTTTGATGGCTAAGCCAATAGGGAAAGATACTCTTAGGGAGCTAGGAGCCTAAGAAGTCATAGGCCAAGTAAACCAAGAAGCAATCAAGACAGTGTCAGAGAGTGAGCAGAATGGATAGAATAAAGTGATAATTATCAGCCTGAAATAACCACAGAGAAAAAGCAATATTAAATATTAGGTTGGGGTAGTCATTAAAAGATACTTGCTGAGGAAGCAACACTCTAGATGAAGGAAGGACATTAAGGTAGAGAAGAGAAGCAAAGACCTTGAGTTTGGAACACACTCATATTAGGACAGAGGAAAGGTGGATGTGTAAGAGGCCTGTGAATTCATAGGAAATAAAACCAAATAAGTAGGCTATGGTGGTAGCCAGCCTCCCACCAGTCCATTCCAGGGTTCCCTACTTCCTGGTAGTCACAATCTTTCACAGACAATGAGCAGGGATGAGCTGTGGATAGTGGGATAATGGCAACATAGGACATGAGTCAAAGTCAAAGAGAACCATTGTAGCCTCTTTTCTGCTGCCATGGATCACACACTCAAGAACTGCAGCCACATGTGTGAAGGGCACCCAGTAGATGCATAGGAAGGTTAATAAGGAGGTAATTGAGATCTCCAACCAAGAGCCAGCACTTCGGAAGACACAACCAACTGATCTCCTGACCAAATCCTCACCAGGATATGAACAGGATGATCCAGCTAAGTCACTCCCAAATTCCTGGTCAAAAGAAAATGCATGCAGTGGTGATGAGGAGATGTCTCAGTCAGTAATATGCTGCTGCACAAGCAGGGGGATCTGAATTTGGCACCCCATCATCTGCTTTAAAAGATGAATGTGATGACACAAGTCTATACTCCCAACACTGGGGAAGTAAAGGATTCTTAAAGCTCACTAACCATCCAGTCCAACTAATCTATGAGCTCTAAGTTCAGTAAGATACCTTGTAAGTGATAAAGGAAGATGCTCAATGCCCACCTTTGCNCTCTACAAGCATGTGTGCCCACATGTACACATCCACAGAGGACACACAAATATCAATATGGAAACAGTTCATGAAATAAGGTTTTGATTCCTGGCATATTCAGGATTATTCGTTATGAGGCAGTAAATAACCAATACAGTCATGATACCATGGTAAGAACTGTGCTCTGTTTTTGGAATCCAGAGAGGATAAATGAGAAAACAACAGACATGGATTCATGTTCCTATGGAGCACACCAGCTCTGTGAGAGGAATGGGGTACAAGAAGGTGAGAGGGAGTACACCAGCTCTGTGAGAAGATGGGGTACAAGAAGGTAAAATGGAGCACACCAGCTCTGTGAGAAGATGGGGTACAAGAAGGTGAGAGGGACAAAGGTACAGGGATGACTATTATTTCCAGACTTCTGTCTGTTCTCTCCATCGTTTCTGTTTATTTATTTGTTTTGGTTTGGTTTTGGGAGAGGACATAAAATGAAAGGGAGATACGTTGTGCCTGGGAGAAACAGAAAGGTGGATATGATCAAAATAGGTGTTTACATGTATGAAATTATGAAAGAATAAATAAAAGATATCCTATTTTTTAAAAGATGGTGGCCCTCAAAATCATCTCTCACATCTCACCTTGAAGAGACGGATGACCCAGCCAGTGGAAGAGTGTAAAAAACCCTTCCCTATATCCCTGAGCTCAGAGGTAGAATTTTCCAGCAGCTGGTCAGCCTCTGGCCAGTTCTGACTTAATAAGGCTAATGTTTTGTTGTTGTTTTAATGAATCCCAAATGAGAGGGAGTCAAAATTCCTGTAGTTTCTATCCTGAAATGAAATGAGTCTTGCTAGGGAAATGGAGGACTAGAGAGATTAAGAGCTATATTTTTTCTATTCCTTTTCTTTTTAAATTCCCTTAGTTCTGAATTTCATTAGTTTTGCATTAATATTGTGACCAAAATTAATTTTAGACTAACCAGAGGGAGAAAAACATTATTCTTTATTTTCCTTAAAATATATTTTACCTTCAGAAACTTGGCAAGTAGCAAAATGAAATTCACTATTAAAGCAAGTCTTGATAATTTGCAATATTACCTTTAGAAAAGTGTTAAGGGAAAAGAAATACTGCAAAGATTTAGAGAGAAAAATGTGGAGAGGAAATAAATGCAATTAATGCAAAAGAAAAATAACAACCCAGTCCTAAAGGAATGCTTGGAAGGTATTTTCTGTAAAAGACCAGAAAGCAAATACTATCCAATTTATAGTCCATAGGGTCTCTGTTGTAAATTTTCAAATCTACCATAAACAATATGTAAATCTATGCAAATAGAACATAAACATGTAAGTACATATAAATAATATGTAAATATGTTTGCCTAAATAATATTCAAACAAATAAATGTGGTCCATGTTCCAATAAAACCTAAGAAGTTTGAAATACAAATTTTACTTTATTTTCATGTTGAATATATCTTTTAACTTTGTTCTAGTCTTGCTAAAATATCTGAAATACTATAGTTCATGGGCCCCACAAAGGAAATGGCAGTCAGATTCAGCACATGGCTCATAGATTGCTGCCCACTGTTCCAAAGCTGGCTTTTGGCATCAGCTTTGCCGTCTGGATGGTGCTAAGCATGCTTTGGGAAGACACAGAAAAGGCTTTTTTGTCTCCTGCCTATCAATTGTTGGCCATTATGTGTTTCAGCAGGCCCTGTGTCCTCTGGAGAAAGAAGTGTATTTGGCATTCTGAAACCATGAAGGATTCACTTCTCTACCTAACAGAGGGCATTATCTTCTGTTTAGAGACCCATCAGGCCATGGGGCAGGAAATAGTTAAGTGCCTGCTGGTGGCACTCTGCCCTTATGTTTAAGTGTTGAACGTACATCTCTTCAGGCCAAGCAATTCTACCTCCAGGAATTTCTCAGATATAAGCAAAAATATTTACAAAAGGATATTCCTAAAACTCTTTTTGTTTTGCAAAGAACTGGGCATGATCTAAACAGATACTAGGTTAGCAGAAACTCACAACACTGAGACCCACTCCTTTGTAACGTCCATAAATAGAAAAAGAAACACACTACAAATATCCTATGGAAAAGTATGTGGCAGTGAAAAGGAATGGAATCAACTTTTATAAACAAATACAGATATATCACGTGCATAATGTAAATGTATCAGTATGCACATAAACATTAAAAGATAAAGAGNATAGGACTNAGCATTTTTATTTCAGCTATAGTAGGGATGAGGAGATGGCTCAAATCACTGAAGTGAGGGACTGGAAGTTAGATCCCCACTAGACAGACAGATAGAAAGAGGGGCCACAAGCAGATAGATGGCAAACTTCTGGCTTCTTTCTCATACTCCTGACTGCAGGCAAAGGTCTGTCCGTCTTTTCGTCCCACCGGGAGAGTCAGGTTCAAGGCTAGATCAGGACATGTTCACCCCAAAGCTCTGGGCCTATCAGCCTTCCTATCTCCATTCAAATTGACCAACCCTAAATTGAGGGAAGACCCCTGTCAAAGACCTCGAAGAAAGATAACGGATTTCTTTCCTGGCTAAAAGTCAGAATATCCTTAGGACTCCCAGCAGCTTCATCTTTTCCAGAGGCCAAAGACACCAAAGATGTCTGGGGAGCTCTGATCTCTGATCTGGTTCTTAGGTTCTAGGGTCTTTAGGGAGGTGGAATGTTAAAGTAGCAGTAGAGTTCTTAAGCGAAAACTCCTGCTCAAGACTATAGAATCTCTAGTCTGGTGCAGACCTAATGTTTGAATGGGATCACCCCTAGGAAGGCAGGATCACCGCAAACCAAGCTAACGAAATAGATGGGATGATCATTTGTACCAGGGACCCAACTCACGCTTATTGAGTCAACTAGTATTAAACAGTTACTCCCTCCCCCCCTGCAGTTTCTTACTCCAGAATGGGATAGAAAAAGAGAGCCAACATCTTAGTGTGTTTGAAGAAAAGAATATTTAAAAAGAGGAGGGATTGTAAGAAATATTAAATGAGTCTTTTCTATCAAACACTGTAAAATCTGTCTTTAAAACAAGGAATTCTAATATTTTTATCTTCCCCAGCTTATAAGATTCTTATACAATTTTTAATCTCCCCACCCCCTCCCCACCCCACTCTCCCGCCGCCACCACCCAGTCCCCAACCTCCTTCTGCAACACACACATGCATCTGGTAAAATCTTTGTTTGCACAGAGGCACCCCACTCTGTTCCAGGAATCTGATGGCCTGGAACAGCAATCCATTCTCCTTCCTTTCCTTTGTGTAGATTCTTTTCAAACTAGCTAATCAAATAAGACTATGAGGTCTGACCCTAGCCAATGAGAAAAGACATAGTCATGAAANGTGAGGAAGCTGGAGATATGGCTCTGTGGTTAAAAGCATTGAGTCCCCCGCACCCATGTGGCATTCATAACCATCTGTAACTTCTGTTTCAGGGCTTCTAATGCCCTCTTCTGACCTCTATGGTCACATGGCATGCTAGTTGTACACAAATATACATGCAAGCAAGACATCAGTACACATAAAATTTTAAATAAATAAACAAAATATTTTTTNAAAGAGACTGTCACCACCTGAGTTAGAATGAAAACAAAATGCCTTTCATGTCTCTCAACTACCATTTTCACTCATATCTCTCAAGCAAGAATAAGTTAATACATATAAACCATTTAGAGCAATGCCCAACACATGATAAGGACTATGGAGATTATGTAATAGTTGATATGGTGATGCTGCAACTGCTGCTGCTGNGGAGTTATTGACAGTGGAAATGGGATTATACTGTGCATGGGGACTANACGAAACCCATCCCTTTGACTGGAGAGGAACTCAGCATCCCAGAGCATATGAGCATCCAACACCTAAGAATGACATTTGCTGAGGTCACCATCACTATGTGCTATACACCCAGCAATTCACCACCACTTTATGTTGTAACTAACTGATTGGCTGTCTCCTTCTGTGCCCTATGGGTTTCTTAAGAAAAGAAGCTACAACTTGTTCATCATCATTAAAGGTATTTGATAAGTATTTTTTGAATGGCTAAGTATGTGGATGGATGGATGGATGGATGGATGGATGGATGGATAGATTGGTTGGTGAATGAGTGAGTGGGTGGTGATGGATAGATGGATAAATGGATAGATGGATGGATGGATGGGTGGATGGATGGATGGATGATGTCTTAGTAGAGGTATGGATGAATGAATGTGTGGGTTGGTGGGTGAATGAATGAGTGGTAAGTAGATGAATAATAGATAGATGGATGGATGGATGGGTGGGTGAATAGGTGGGCTGGCTGATGGCTGAGTGGATGGATTAGTGGAGGTATGAATAGATGGATGGATGGATGGATGGATGGATGGATGGATGGATTAGTGGGTGAATGAGTGAATGGGTATAGTCAGACTTTCTTTGGACTGCCAGCTCCCAAATAATGACACAGAGTCTATTAATTAATTATGAAAGATTGGCCTTAGCTTAGGCTTGTTCCCAACTAGCTCTTAAAACTTAAATTAACCTGATTATATTAATCTACAATCTGCCACATGGCTCATTACCTCTCCTCAGTACTGTATGTCTGACTTCCTCTGCATCTTGCTGGTGAATCTTCCACTTCAGACTTTTTCTCAGAGTTCCTACCTCTGCCTGAAAGTCCCACCTATCCTCTCCTTCCTAGCTATTGGCCATTTAGCTCTTTATTAAACTAATCAGAAAGTGCCTTAGGCAGTGAGGAAGGACAAGGCATATCTTCACGCAGTGTACAAAAAGATTATCCCAACAGGGTAGGAAGATGAATAATAGATGGATGGGTGGATGAGTGCATAGGTGAGCTGATAGATAGCTGAGTGGATGGATTAGTGGAGCCATGGAGGTGTGGATAGACGAATNAATGTGTCAGTTGGTGTGTAAATGGGTGGATGGATGGGTGGATGGGTGGGTAGGTGGATTGAGAGATAATTGTATGAATAGATGGTAAATAAATGCATATATGGATCTAGCAACAACTGCACCCTGATATCACTGAGCTAATAATGCTGTATTCATGCTCTATTTTGATAGAGAATCCTAATGCCAGGTGGAGCACTCATGGGAAAAAATCACTATGGGCACTATGGTCAGGCAAGATTCTTTCAGACTCTTCTGTCCACCTGTGTCATAGCTGCTCTCCAAGTTCATCCAGGCTGTTACATCTATTCTCTGGACCAGCTTGGTGAGTCAGGCCTATTGACCTTTAACCTCTTCCACTTGCAACAATCCTCAGATGGAGCTGGGGTCCCACACCCAGTGTTCTAACTCAGTCTGAGGAACCCTGTCCATGCTTTCCCAACATCCCTACTTGAGAAAACATGCACATCTTTCACAGTTGTGCACTCTTGAGACAGAATGCATACCTTTCAGAATTCTGAATAGTGAAAATATCATACCTTCAAATTTGGGAAAGAGCAGATTCCCTGCAACAAACTAAAAATTAATTCAATACAAGCAAAGATCTTGCTTTCCTCTTCATTACTATCTTTCAAAAACTAGCTAGCCCAGGTCCTTCAAAACAGTTTTAAATGAAGAATAAAAAAAACATACCTAGTTATTTTTAATTTTTTATCAAGTTAATGACTATTATGCAATACTTTGACAGAGTTCATGGGAGTATTCTTTAAATATATTTATTCTTTATATCCACATTTACTGAACAAACACAGCATGTTCTGCACTCAATTCTACCTTAATGAGATTTAGGTGACTCTGGAGGAAGTCTCTGAAGACTTTTCCCCTAGAATATTCAAGTCTTTTGGATGTGTCATCTTTGAAGATATGCATACCAGGATTAAGAGTGTACTGTTGTACAGATACACTTTGTGGAAGTTCTGGACCATGTATGACAAGCGTGATGTTTCTCTGTATCACCCTCGTTTTTGAGATTTTTTAAATGCAGGTTTAGGTGATTTTCATAAAGTTAAATAATTCATAAGTACTAGACTTGTGCCTGGCTTCAAAGACTATGGCTGTAATAAAATACCTGACAGAGTAAGTTTTTTTTCTTTTAAAAAAAAGAAGAAGAAGAAGGATTGGGGCTGGAGAGATGGCTCAGTGATTAAGAGCACTGGCTGCTTTTGCAGAGAACTCAGGTCCAGTTCCCAGAACCCATGTGGTAGCTCATAACCATCTGTAACTCCAGTTCCAGGGGGATCTAATGCCCTCCTCCAGCTTCCATGGGCACCAGGGACAAACATGGTACATAGACATGCATTCATTAAACAAAACACCCATACACATAAAATAAAAATAAATAAATCTTTTTTAATTCCTTTAAAAACAGGGAAAGACAGTTATTTTGGCTCACAGTTTCAGAAGGTCTATGTCATGAGTTTAGACAGGACATCATGGCAGCAGGAGTGTGTGGNAGAGTGACAAGAAACAGACAGAGGGACAAGGGACAGACACAAAATATCCCTAAGGACTTGACTCCAGTTATTTATTCTCTGCAGTTTGGTTCTACCTTGTAAAGAATCCAGAATCTCCTAGTAGTGTTACCAGTTGGGGACCCAGGCTGTCACATATGATCCTGTAGGGGACATTTTGCATTCAAACCCAACAACCATTCTCACTTGAACCAGTGACAGAAACCTAAATTTCTTCTCCTCTTTCATGGGATAAAACATCCCAAATTCTAGCCTGAGATCAAAGCCACGCAGAAGAAACATAACACATCTCAGTCTCTGCTGAGCAAGTATGATGTGGTGGTTTGAATAATAATGGCCCCCATAGTCTCATATATTTTAATGCTTTGTCATCAGGGAATGACACTATTTGAAAAGGATTTGGAGGTGTGGCCTTGTTGCAGGAAGTATGTCACTGGGAGTGACCTTGAAGATTTCAAAAAGTTCACACCAGGCCCAGCGTTTCTCCTCCTCCCCTTCTCAGCCTGTGAATCCTGATGCAGCACTCAGCTACTGCCCTAGTGCCAGGTGTGCCACCACAAAGATAATGGATTAATCCTCTGAAACTGTAAGCAAGCCCCCAACTAAATGCTTTCTTTTGTAAGTGTTTCTGTTTCTTTGCTCATGGTTTCTCTTCACAGCATTAGAACAATGACAGCCAGAGGAGTATAACAGTGGACTCATGCTCAGGGTATCCATTGGTCTTACCATGTTCCCTACCATCCTGAAGCAACTGGCCTGGTAGGAAGGAATAATTGCATTTTGAAGACACAGTTACAGCACCAATTAAATAGCAGTAGCCTGGAGAGCTAGGGCAGAGTTCTACAAAAGGTGCTGTATGCTTTGAATCAGTGTCTGACATGTGGTACAGCTTCTCCCCAAGCCAGGATCTGTGGGTCCGGGAATCAAGGGGTGGGAAAGGAAATGGTTCCACTCACTGTCATCCCTAATGACCTGCTAGGAAAATTTTTGTTTGCTGTTCCCACAACTTCAATAAGTTCTGCTGGCCTAGGAGTTTTGGCTTCAGAGCAGGGAGCACCCCTGCCAGAAGATAGAACAAACATTCCATTGAATTGAAAGCTCAGATTTCCCCCTGGCCACTTTGGGCTTCTAATGCCCTTAGGCCAACAGGCAAATAAAGGACTAGCAGTGCTAGCAGAGGTGATTGATCCAGATTACCATGGAGAAATTGGATTGCTTCCCTACAATGGAGATAAGAAAGATTATGTCTGGAGTGCAGGAGATCCTTTAGGGCATCTCTTGGTGCTACCATGTCCTGTGATTAAAGTCAATGGGAAACTACAACAGCCTAATCCAGGCAGGATNAAAAAAAGGCACAGACCCTTCTGTTGTAAAATACTATTTTAAGATATGCTACTTTTGTTTATGTTGCATTTGTTTAACTCTGTAAAGCTGTGTTACTGTGCCTATCTAAAACACCTGATGGTCTAATAAAGAACTGAATGGCCAATAGCAAGACAGGAGAAAGGATAGACAGGGCTGGCAGGCAGAGAGAATAAATATATAGAGGGATAAATCTGGGAGGAAGGAGGAAGTATCCAGAAAAGGAAGAGGACTCCAGGAGCTAGCCACCCAGCTACACAACAAGCCATGAAGTAAGAGTAAGATTTACAGAAGTAAGAGAACAGGAAAAGCCCAAACACAAAAGGTAGATGGGATAATTTAANCTAAGGAAAGCTGTCAAGAAACAAGCCAAACTAAGGCTGGGCATTTATAAGNAAGAATAAGCCTCTGTGTGTGATTTATTTGGGAGCTGAGTGGCAGGCTTCCCAAAGAGAAAAAAACCAACAACATTTTGGCACACCAACATGGTGCTTGAATTTCCATAGGGCCTGAGAAAGCTTGAAAAGAAAAAAAAGGATACGTCTGTTTTAAGAGTTTACACCTGCTGGTGAGCCCTTGAGCAACTACTATGTTAAGGAGGAACCAAAAAAAAAAAGTGAAAATGCCTGCCATAGTGTAAGCATTTGCATTCTAGAACCCTAGGAAGGTTGAATGCAGTTCCTGGTCAAATGCACTTTAGGCTTGACTTTCACAACCTGAGAAGTGGGCAGAGCCAGCCGCCAAAGATTCAGGCAGAGTTCCACAATGCTTAGTAGTCTAAAGTTTGTTCATGTGGTCAAAAAAGACTAGAGATGCACAGTAAAAGAGGTCCAGATGGAAAGACCTCTAAACAGGCTACAGCATGTTTAACAATGTGCATAGGCTTAAGAAAAGAAAGAGGGTATAGTCATATAAAAAAAATGAATAGTTTATCAAATAAAGTCTTTAAAGAGAGAGTAAAAAAAAAAGCTATGTAAGATGGGAAATACACAGGGAGTCTGGATCCTATATGTTATTGTGTTGATTTTGAAGTTTTAGATTGTTGAAAAGCAAAGGACAGTTGCAAAGATACCTGGAATTGAAAGAGGGACTGTTGAAATAAATCAGCCTATATACTTTAGGAATGCCTTAACTTTTAAAAAGTCAAAAAATATATTTGTTAAATGGAAATCAAAAATGCTTTGGCATTTTGTTCCCACAAGAGATGAAAGGATGTGGATTCCTTCAGGGTTAATATGGATTAGGTTTTATCAGGCAAGACCTCCTGAAACTTGACAGGTGACATCTGTCAACAAAGGTTGCTACTAGTCTTCCCAGGACTTGGTCATTATCTCAAAATTTTCTCAGGGACCCCTAAAGATGCCTTTGCCCACAAGCAGTAGGAAGCAATTTAGATAAAACTTTGCCCACATTCCCAAGAGTTGGGGAATGTGGGTGGTTTTTGGTTATTTGGTGGGTTATGGATGTTTGTTAACATTTAGGGGAACAAAATATTGATACAAATTTAAAGTTATTTTTGTTACACTGTACATATGTTTCAACTCTGATTTAAAGGATTTTTGTATATTGATAAAAATTTAATGTTACTTTTATTATATCATATTGTATATATGTTTCTAGTTTTGTTTGTGGTATTGTGCCTATGCAGTTCATTTGTAAATGTAGAGTGAAGTTCTAGATTTTGAAAGCTNTTATTAGAAACTATTTAGGATAATCAGAAAACATAGGTTAGTAGTTAGTCATTTATAACAATCAAATTTATAGATATGTTAGGAATGTTTTCTAAGTTAAATAGATATATTTTAGATAGATAGGCAGTCTTCAAACCTTTCAAAGACCTACAGAATATGTCATTTTAAACATTTTATTAACTTAGGGCTTTTCATGACAATGAGACACATCGGCTCCTGGCAGCACCAATTTACTTCAGAGATAATGGGCACTGAAGAAACTCCTTATGGAGTTTGTTTTCACTGTGGCAAGGTTAGCCATTGGGCAAAGAAACTGCTTTTGCCTTGACTGCTTGACTGCATGCGTGCAGACTGGACATGCAGGACTCACAGGAAAGTGACCACTGAACTTTGTCAAAACAAGGCAGGGTAGTCCAAAATTTCCTCTTCACTGAGAAATCTGATACTCTAGGCCTGTAGGCTGAAAATGGATGCCCCAATGTTGCAGAAGGAACTTTGGGTGACTGCCCAGGCAGTCAGATGTCCCTGTCATTGCTAGAGTTTTAGAAGTTGTTTGCAGTGCACTTTTTGTTTACTTAAATAATATATTCTTCTGGGGTTTTTGATGGAGTTGAAGACTAGATAGTTATAGTTGCAGTTTTCCTTAGTTATGATATAAAGTAAATTATGTATAAAACTTTGGAGTCACTAAGATGGATAAATGGTAGAGTGCTTTCTCTGAATTTNCTAAATATAAATGGACTGAATATTANAAATTAATTCTTACTTGATAACTGTTTTTGTTGTATGTAGTTATACTATGTTAAAGTTAAAACCTTTCTTTTTATTTAGACAAAAAGGAGGAAATGTTGTAGAATATTATTTTAAGGTGTGTTACTTTTGTTTATGTTGCATTTGTTTAACTCTGTGAAGCTGTGTTACTGTGCCTGTCTAAAACACCTGATGGTCTAATAAAGAACAAATAGCAAGACAGGAGAAAAAATAGGCAGGGTTTGCAGGGAGGGAGAATATATAGAGGGAGAAATCTAGGAAAAGAGAAGAAGTAGCCAGAGAAGGAGGAGGATGCCAGGGACCAGCCACTCAGCTATACAGCAAGCCATGGTATAAGAGTAAGATTTACAGAAGTAAGAGAATGGGAAAAGCCCAAAGGCAAAAGGTAAATGGGATAATTTAAGCTAAGGAAAGCTGGCAAGAAACAAGCCAAACTAAGGCTGGACATTTATAATTAAGATAATTAAGAATAAGCCTCCGTGTGTGATTTATTTGGGACCTAGGGGGCAAGCCCCACCGGAGAGAGAAAGAACAGAAACAACCAACAACACCCTTCAGGAATGAAGGTATGGGTCACTCCTCCAGGAGAGCCAGGTTCTTGCTGGGGGTGGAGGANATACAGAATGGGTAGTAGAGGAGTGTGGTTACAAATACCAGCTAAGTCCAGAAACAGTTGCAGAAACAAGGATTATAATTGGCATGAGTGTTTCTGTCATAGTTTAAGAATGTGTTTGTACAGATATTTGTATTTTCTTTCCTCAATTTTTTATCATGTGATGTAACATCAACTAAGAGAACACCAGTGGTTCTCTTATTTAAGTTTTGAGATACTAAAAGAATGTTCTTCAAGGGACAATGCCACCTATTCTAAAATTTATAATACATTGGCAGTTGTACAAGAGATGTTTAGGCATAATTATGACCTGGTTATTGTTTCTATTTGAAAATTAAGGATAACATAAGGAGATATGATTGTGTGTCCAGTTGACAAGGGATGGACTTGTGATGGCTATTCTTGGTTGTCAATTGGACTACATCTGAAATTTAACTAAAATCCAAGCTGCTGGGTACAACTGTGAAAAATTTTTTTCTTATTTAAATCATTAAAAGTGGGAAGACTCCCACTTTTAATCCAGATCTTTTTGAGGTCAAAGATCCACCATTAATCCGGGCCACACCTTCAGCTGGCAGCCTATGTAAAGGACATGGAAGAATGAAGCTCTGCTCTACTTGTCTGTTTGTTCCCACTCTTGCTCTATCTGGCAAGTCCATTCCTTTGCTGACATTAAAGCCTACTTCTTCAGGATTCTGGCATATATTGAAGGCCAGTTCAGACATCCAGCCATGTGGACTGACAACTATTGGATTCTTGGACCTTCTGCTGGTAAATAGTCCTTGTTGTATTAGCTGAGCCACAGCCTGCAAGCCACTGTAATAAAACATATATATATATATACATATATATATATGTGTGTGTGTGTGTGTGTGTGTGTGTATGATGGATAGATAGATACATGATAGATAGATAGATAGATAGATAGATAGATAGATAGATAGATATTCATTCTACCAGTTCTGTCTAGAGAGCCCCGACTAATACATATGACCACGAGATTAAATCCTGAAGTAGAAGAATAGCAGCTAATAGTTTTCTGAACCCCTTCATATGAGGTGGCATCTGCCGTTTTTGTTCCTTCATTTTCCCTTTGATCTTCCTGCTGGCTAGAGCAATGGCACCATTTTGAACAATGAACTGAAAGCTTGTAAGAAATGTGAAAGGAGCCTGAACCTGCCCCCACCCATGTTGTCATTCTTTCCCTACACTACTTACTTCTAAACTTAATTTATATGAAAAAGAAATATACTTCTATTAACAGATGTTCTTAGGGGGTTCCTGTCACCAAACTCTATACTAGTGTTGCCATACCAAAATGCTCCCTAACCTGTCATTGCTTTTAAGTAAAACGTCCTAAAATAATTATCAATATCAATTATACCTGAAAAGACCTTGGGGAATCAAGATACTCAAATCAGCAATGCTCATAAAAAATGAGTTTGTTCAAAGGGAGTATGTAACAGAGCTACTCCTGAAACAACTGCTGTTTCTGTATTCGTCTTCACAGAAATAAGCTGGGTAAAACAAAGAAAGAGAAGGCAAGGAAAAGGTTCTACTGTCTCTTCTGTAAAGACAGTGTATCTTATGAGCATGGTAAACAAANTATGCATTAGAATTGGGGGTGGGGCTGCAGCTCTTGGCAGGAGTGTTTGTCTAGCATGCATGAAGCCCTCTCATCGATCTTCAGAGACACATGAAAAAATAAATACCAGAATTAAAACATAGTCAATAATTCTGGATTATATCTAGAACACATAATAGGCTTCCATAAACATTATATTAAATGGGGGCTTGGATAACACCTGTCAGTAAAACACTTGCCTTGCAAGCATAAGGACCTAAGTTAAATCCCCCAGAACCCACATAAGGAAAGCCAAGCATGGTGGCATCTTGTAATTCTGGTGCCAGAGAATGGAGACAGGCAGATCCTTGGGACTCCATGGACAGACAGACTAGCCTACTTGATAAGTCTAAGACAATGAGAAACCCTGTCTCAAAAACTAAGATAAAACATGCCCAAGAAATAATAAAGTTGTCCTCTAGCTTACACACACACACATACACACACACACACACACACACATACACACACACATAGGCACACATGAACATTCACATGCAAAAAATTATATTTATATATCATATAAATATAAATATAATATAAATATATAAATATAAATATATATTTATATTTTATAAACTATTTACTCAAAGATGTATTTTCTCCTCTTGAACTGTCAGTGGAGTATACTAAGAATATTCCTTTGTCCATTTTAGGCAAAGATTAGCTCATCCCAAGGAGTTTAAAATGGAAGCCTAACTTGACAAAACAACAAAGAAAATCTGAGGTTTGCAGCCATCCTACTCCATTAAGGACCCAAAAGTGTTCCCGCATGGCATGTATAAAGTAGCGATAGAGTACTGTAATAAAAATGGAAAGTTTCTATTGAGGTGCTTTGGAGGAGGGTACAGAACTTCATTGCCACTAATCTGTGCTGCTTTTCTTCATAATGATTTCGTGGCTTAGGAAACATCACCCTGAAATATGAAAACAGCATTTAACTTTGAACTTTTATTTTTAAAATTAGATTTATAAAAGCCAATTGCTGCCCACTGTGGTTCTCTGTTAATTTCTTAAGATAGACTCTTCCAGGAACCCTAATTATTGGTGCCCTCCAATGGGTCATTTTAACTCAGTGTCAAGTATTTCTTGGGNTGTTTTTCTTGCCCATTTTCAGTTTGACTATGGAAAATAAGATGATTTTAAAATCATCTTTAAAATGTTTATCACATTGATTTATGTGTACTTGTGTTGCATCAGTGTGTGCACAGACACACACCACAGTATTTGGGTGGAAGTTTGGGAGTTGCCACCATTTGGGTCCTGGAGATTGAATGCAAGTCATCAGGCTTGGTGGCAACCACCTTTACCCATTTATCCATCTCACCAGCCCAAAAGAGAGATTTTCAAAAATATTTGCTTGTTTATTTATTTGTTTGTTTTATGTGTATGGGTGTTTAGCCTCCATAACACACACATGCAGTGCAGTGTCCATGGAGGCCAGAAGAGGGAATCAAAATGCCTGAAACTGGTGTTACAGACCATAAGGTGGTGCCATGTGGATAAAGGAAACTGAACCTGGATCCTCTGCAACAGCAGTAGGCATTGGGCCCCAAAAAGAGGGATTTTTAAACCAACCAAAACCAGCTGTGAGCCTGTATATTTCGAAGGGTCCCTAAGACATGAACTCTGAAACTGGATCCTAATTCTATATGTTACCATTGCTATGATTGATTTTTGTCGTTATGGTTTTTAAATGAATATGCTGCAGGAAGTGGTTTTTTAAAGTGATAGTTTGACAGGATGGTTCAGTCTATAGTCACAGACTCAAATGAAATTAATTTAAGTTGTGAGCCATGTTTGAGCAAGGCCCAAGTATTTTCCTTGTATACATATACCCAGAGAAAGGGATGTAGAAGCCATGTGAAATTCTCTCTCTCTCTCTCTCTTTCTCTCTCTCTCTCTTTCTCTCTCTCTCTCTCTCTCTCTCTCTCT
>LZPO01066352.1:229268-247074 GCA_001675575.1 Neotoma lepida | reverse complement strand
ACCCCACCCATAGCTGCCCAGTTATTGGCAGCTCATGGCTGCCAGGAAAGGTAGAGTCAGTTTTCTAATAGGCTGCCCATACTCCAGTGGATGATCTACATCCATGTATACAAGGAGAGAACCAGTTGAACTCAGTTCAATTAGTTCAAAAAGGAGGAAATAAAGTAGGGAGGGAGACCTGGTGGGCATCTGGAAGGACTTGGGAGGAGTAGGGGTGGATACCATGAAAACTCACTGTGCTCACATATGCGATCTCAAAGAATAAGTAAACTGGAGTTTAAGAAGGAAAAGAGGCTATGGCAGGTGTGAGGGAACTGGAAGACAGGGAAGGAGAACCAAAAACAACTTTCATTTTAACATGCCACAATGAAAACTAACACTGTGTGCGCTAATCAAAAATTAAAGAAACAAGCTTTATTTAGCTTAGCTTAATTGAGCTTTCTCATGTCTGTATTAGTTTCCTTGGCTCTTTGGGTGGCCTGAAGAAAGATGCTGGAAAATTCACATCCCTTTTTTTCTTCTGTGCAAAACTACCACAGATGCCTAGAAAAATCCCTAAAGCAAGCCTGTGAGGGAGGGATGAGCCTGCCAACACACTTAAGTAGACTTAAAGATGTCCAGCTTGTGGCTCCATTTTAGCATTCTAGAGTCTTTATCTTAAAGAAATAATCCACACCCACTCCAGAATCTATAACTTGGTTAATTATTGAACCAGTGCATAGACAGCAAAGGTCTAAAGACAGTTCATGCATCCTTTTGTAGAATAATGACTGGGAAAGTTAAAATGTGTGCACAAGTGTGCCTGTAACTCTCAAAGCTCAAACACATACCTGTTGAGAAAGCGACTACAGCTTTGTTCCTAACAAGAGACAGACTGAGAACAGCCTAGACATTCACAGATAGAGGACTGGCTAAGGAAATTATAGTCTGTCCTTATAAGAAGGGGTTAAGAATAGCAAAGCAGATCAATACTGACAAGATGAATTCCATCCGTGCATCAGCTCCACTTAGAGTAGGCTTTTCATTGCTATCTTATTTCTTTTTGTTGGTTTTTATTGACACAGAATCTAGAAAAGTTAACAAGACATAGATGTTCAATCAACTTTTGAACCATAATTATATTTCTTAACAACAATAACCCCTAAAAGAATGATTACAGCAGAATAAATAAAGTCAAAGATGATGGCTCAGTGGGTAAAGCATGCCTGACAACATGGCTTCAATCCCCAGGATTCAGGTCAAGGTGCAGGAGAGAACCAACTCCATAAAGTCGCCCTCTGACCACACAGGCACCNTGGTGCGTGCTGCCCCCACTCCTACTAATAATGAGTTAAGTTAAATTTTCATAAAAATGTATAGACAAGACAATTTGAATAGGTGTATGTGGCTAAGCATCTGAATGTATGTGTATAGTTTTAGCTACATGTGGGCATACTAATACTCTACCCAAGTAAGGACAGGTTACGTTATGATGCTGTAAAAGTAGAGTGATGCATGATGTTTCTTGCTCTCCATGTTCACAGGTTGCCTGGAGGCTCTGTTCTATGGATCTTCTTTCTGGACCCATGATAAGCATCTACTAATTGGAGCNCTGCTCATTGTCAGAGCAAAATCAATTGTTTCTTACAAAGGCTTTTAACTGAATACAGCTCATTGGCCAAAGATAGTCACATGATCTTAGCCAACTATAAAGCAGACAATAAGTGGTAATGCTATATGTCCAGGATACTAAAACCTTGAAACACTTANCAAGTGTTTAATGGCTACCACAGACACCATGTTAGAAAACACACATGGAATTGTGAGGAGTACAGAACCACAATATCTTTACTCTTAACCACTGTTCTGTATAAGAATATTTTTGCAAGGCCACAGAGTCAGGAAAGTGCCTCCTGCATGAGCACAAAGACCTGAGTTTGGATTCCCAATCCACATAAAAAGCTAGTGTGTTGACATTAGCTTTTTCTCAGCACCGGGGAATGGAGATGGTTGGGTGCCCAGAATTCAGTGACCTGCTGTTTTAGCTGATGTTGTGAGCTCTGTACTTAGAGACATTCTGTCTCAAAAATGTAAGGTAGAGAGTGATTGAGGTAGACACTTAACATCACCCTGTGCACACATGTGCACCTACATACATGAATATGTGTGCACANATACAGAATGTGTGTGTATGTGTATATGTATGTATAGTATCAGTGTCTTATGTATTTTTCTATAATATTTCACATTTCAGAGCTAATTTGTTCAAGGAAGAACTATTCAGAAGATTATACATTTTGAAGGTTGTAGGTTAAATAGGAAAGATAAACTAGCTCTGATGTCTGTAAAAATGCTTACTGGAAGAACATTAGGACGAATTGTGCCATGATCAGCAGTGTTGATTGGCATATTTGGGTGGTTCNTCTTCTCCTCAATATTTCTTTAGAGTCTGTGAGTTCTTCACAATGATTAACTGTTGTTATTATTAGTCTTCGGGTGATAATTCTTACTAAAGAGATGTTTTATTAGTGATCAGTGTTAAATTATGAAAGCTAAGAAATTCAGTAGTGAATTCCCATTGTGTCAATAGCACTGCATGGTAATCAATTGTAATTCCTTAACATTTCATGAGTATGTTATTTGACTTAAAAATGAGATGTACTAACAAAAGCAAATGAGAGGAGAAAAAAAGAATTAAAACTTTAAAAAAGACTAATCTCAAGAGGAAAGACAGCCAAATCTGTCCAATTTAACTGTCTATACTTTGTTTTTTATTGTTATAGGTATGATGTGTATGTGTATTCATGAGTGATGAGTGTGAGAGGCTAACTTTTGGGAGTGGGTTCTCTCCTTTGGTGGTATAGAGGCAGGAGCTCTCCTGTGGTTCTGCCATCCTACAGCCTGTAAGCTAGCAGGGTTCTGCCTCAGTCTCCCATCCTGCTGTAGGAGTGCTGGGATTATAACGCCTAATACCACAGCTAGATTTTTTACCTGGGTCTGTAGACTATCTTAGTGTTCTATTGCTGTGAAGAGACACCATGACCACAGGGTGGTGTATTGAACAGAAATGGCCCTCATAGACTTATAGATTGAAATACTTGGCCACCAAGGAATGGCACTCTTAGGAGGTGTGGCCTTGATGGTGTAGGTGTGCCCTTGTTGGAGGAAATATGTCACTGGGGATGGGCTTTGAGGTTTCAAATGCTCAAGCCAGGCCCAGTATTTCTTTCTTTCTGCTGCTTGCTGATCTGAATGTAGAACTCTCAGCTACTTCTCCAGCACCATATCTGCCTACATGCTGCCATGCTTCCTGCCATGATGATAATGGACTAAACCTCTGAACTGTAAACCAGCCCCAATTAAATGCTTTCCTTTATAAGAATTGCTGTGGTCATGGTGTCTCTTTACAGCAATAGAAACCCTAAGACAGAAGTTGATACCAGGGACTGGAGTATTGCTGTGATAAGCCTGACCATGCTTTTGTTTAGAGAAATGTGGATTTCAGAACTTCAGATTAGGAAAGCAATTGAATGCTTTAAGGAGGGATTAATGAACCATTCTAGTAAAAGCATGGAAGACAGTGGTGCTGAGGGTGACTTTAACTGTGGGGACCCAGCTCAAGAGGTTTCAGAGGAGAAGAATATTCATATGTGGCCTAGAGACAGACCAATCTTGTGATATTTTGGTGAAGAATGTGGCTACTTTCTGCCCCTGTTCAAAAAATCTGCCCCAGGCTAAATTGAAGTGTTATGAATTAATAGTGTTGGCAGAGGAGATTTCAAAACAGTCTAGTATTGACTGTTGGCTTGGTTACTAGTGGCCAGTCCTATGAAGACCTATAATGAAAAGGAGAAGCTGAGAAAGGAAAAATACAAAATGTACAGTTTAAGGAGAAAGGGAGCACCAGGAAGTGTAATGAAGTCAAGTCCAGGGCTTGAGGGGATATGATGCTAAATGGAATACAGGGAGTGGTATGTAGGTGAATGTTTTGTCTGGGTCCCACCAGGCCCCACACAGTCCCACAGCCACTTATAAATTAATAACTCAAAAGCTTATATTAATTACAACTCCTTGGCCATTAGCTCAGGCATATGACTGACTAGCTCTTATACTTAAATTCAGCCCATTTCTATTAATCTATGTTTTGCCATGTATTCTGTGGCTTTACCGGTCACCGGTCTACAGGCGTGTTGTTCCTTCCGCGGCGGCTGGTATCTCCTGACTCAGCCTTCCTCTTCCCAGAATTCTCCTTGTTTGTTTATCTCGCCTATACTTCCTGCCTGGCTACTGGCCAATCAGCATTTTATTTATCAATCAATCAGAGCAACACATATTCACAGCATACAGAACAATATCTCCATCAGTGGTGACCTCAGGGGAAGGCCCCACCCAGCTAAGCTTCCAACTTGTTAAAAGGAATTAAATAAAAGTTGAGTGCTGGCTGTGGTGGTGCACACCTTTAATCCTAGCACTCCAGAGGCAGAGGCAGGCAGATCTGAGTTCCAGTCCAACTTAGTTTGCAGATCAAGTTCCAGGACAGCCAAGCTTAGGCAGTGAAGGAAACCATGGAAATTAGAAAAGTGGTGGAAATGTATTTGAACAAGAGGGCCATGTTCCAGCCCCAGCAGGCAGCAGAACTTGGCAGCTTTGACCACATGGTTCTGGTTTTAGAGTCAAGGTTACAAGAAAGAGGTTATGGAATCTCCCTCCACAAATAAAGCAAGCCACTGAGGTCAGGCATGTGTCAGAGATGTCCCTACATGGAGTCCTAGAGAAGTCATTGCATGAAGCTGTGAAGGTGAAGCCTGGATTGCCTTGGAGACCCAAGATGTTGGAGATGCCAGAGCCATGGAATTCCTGCCTAGGAGAGCTGCTAAGAGGAAGTGGAACAAGCCAATGAGAGAGAAGTATGTTGCAATCAACAAAGTTGAAAGGAGTTGGAGATCTAAAGAGNGCTTTGACACCAGACATGGAGATACAGAGTTTGGAGTTTGCCCAGCTGGGTTTTGGGCTGGCATTGGTCCAGTATTTCCTCACTATGCTCCTTTTCTCCCTTTTGGAATGGTAATGTATATCCTGTGCCATCAGATGTTGGAAGTATGTGATTTGCTTTTTCATCTAGATTTTACAGGGGNTTGCAGTTAGATTGCCATGAATCTCAGAAGACTTTGAACTTTGAACTTTTAAATAGTGTTGAGACTGCTAGAGACTATGGAGATTTTTGAAGCTGGACTGAATGCATTTCTGCATTATGCTATGACTACAAGTCTATGGGGGCCAGGGAGTNGAATGTGGTGGTTTGGAATGTGGAATGGCCCCCATAGGCTCATAGATTTAAATGCTTGGTCACTAGGGAGTGGTATTAGTAGGTGTGGCCTGTTGGAGGAAGTGTGTTACTTGGGGTGGACTTTGAGGTTTCAAATGTTCAAGCCAGATCCAATGTGTGTCTCTCTTACTATNGTCTGATGATCCAGATACAGAACTCTCTCCAGCACCACATCTGCCTGCATGCTGTCATGTTCCCTGCCATGACAATAATAGACTAAACCTCTGAAACTATAAGCAAGCCCCAATTAAATGCTTTNCTGTATAAGAGTTGCCATGTCTCTTAGGGTTTCTATTACTGTGAAGAGACCACAGCTGTGGCGTAATAATCTTTTTGTATGCTGTGAAGAAGTGTCACTCTGATTGGTTTACTAAAAAGTTGAACAGCCAATAGCTAGGCAGGATTTCCAGATATAAGAGGACACTGGGAAGAAGAAAGGCAGAGAGGCCAGGAAACACCAGGAGACTCAGAGGAAGCAGCATGGGCAGTACAGAGTAAGGGTAACCTAAAGGTAACTGAGCCAGGTAAAAGAATGTAGATTAAAAGATATGGGTTAATTTAAGTTATCAGAACTAGTTAGGAACAAGCCCAAGCTATCAGCCGAGCTTTCATAATTAATAGTAAGTCTCCGTGTTGTTACTGGGGAGCTGACAGTCTTGATGAAAAAGTCCGACTACACATGGCAAGCCTTATAAAGAAAAGCATTTACTTGAGAGAGGTATATAGTTCAGAGATTCAGTCCATTATCATCATGGAGAGAAGCATGGTGGCATACAGGAAAAAGTAGTGCTGGAGAAATAGCTGAGAGTCCTACATTTGGATCCCCAGGCAGCAGGAAGAGAGACACACTGGGCTTGGTTTGGGCTTTTAAAATCTCAAATCCCACCCCCAGTGACACACTTCCTCCAACAAGGCCACACCTACTCCAACAAGGCCACACCTACTCCAATCAGGCCACACATACTCCAACAAGGCCACACCTACTCCAATCAGGCCACACCTACTCCAACAAGGCCACACCTACTCCAATCAGGCCACACATACTCCAACAAGGCCACACATACTTCAACAAGGCCACACATACTCCAACAAGGATTAGGAGTATACTCCTAATCCTCCTTAAGCAGCACCATTCCCTGATGACCAAGCGTTCAAACATGAGCCGATGGGAGGGGGATCGTCNTTCCTATTCAAATCACCACAGGGATGCAAGCTCAGATCATCATGCTTGCTAAGAAAGTGCTTTTTCCTGCTAGTCTATCTTGCCAGGTCCCATAACTTTATTTGGGGAAGAGCTCTTTTTTTTAAAAAAAAATATAATATCTGTATTAAATTTTAAAGAATTTCATAAAAAGTATTTTGATCACACTCACTCTTACCCCTCCCAGGTTCACCCCCACCCTCCCCAACTTCATGTCATATCTATTTCATTAAATCCAATATACTCATGGTATGGGACGGTCTACTGGAGCATGGCCCACCTACCAGGGGCCACACCCTTAAAGAAACTGTCTCCCCCAGAAGCCATCAGCTGTCAAGAGCTCTTAAATTAGGCATGAGGATTGACTCCCAAGCCCCTCCTTGTTGGAGTGCTGACTGGCTTGATCTTGTGTAGGCACAGTGCTGTGGGTTCATGAGTATAGCCATCCTGTCATGTTCTGAAGATATTGTTTTACTCCAGTCCCCCTGACTTCTGGCTATTATTATCTTTCTCATCCATCTTCAATGTGGTCCTATAATGTTTTAAAATGCATATCCGAGGCTGGCCTCAAACTTCTGACCCTTCTGCTTCTGCCTCTTCAGCATGTCTTATCAGCATGTGCCACCACAACTGGCCCTGTATGTGGTGGTATATTGTGTCCTCCAATATATTGTGTACCCCAATAAAGCTTATCTGAGGATCAGAGGAAAAAGCCAGCCACTACAATAAACATAGAAGTCAGGCAATGGTAGCACACACCTTTAATCCCAGCATTCAGGAGGCAGAGATCCATCCAAATCTCTGTGAGTTCAAGGCCACATTGGGAACAGAGTCATGCATGGTGGCACATGCCTTTAATCCCAGCACTAACCATAAAGGCCTGGAGGTCTGTACAGACAGACAGCAAGTGATANAGCTCGGCAGAAAGAGGAAGTGAGATGGCAGAACAAAAAGGAATATAAGAATGGGTATACAGGAAGTAGGTCTCTTTGGAGACTGAGGCATTGGTAAGGTGAGGTTGACTGTGGCTTGTCCTAATTCTTTGATTTCTCAGTTTTCACCTCAATATCTGGCTCTGGGTGTTTTATTAATAAGACCGTTTAGCAATTCATCTTATACCCGTAATGCTTAAGAAGAATGTATGGGTTTTTCCATGGCCATAATGCTTCAGAAAAAAAATCAGTGATAATTTATCATTTCCTTTCTCAGAAAAGAAAATAGTGAGTTTTATCTCTCAATGCCCTTGCAAAGAAGAATGAGATTATAGCCAAATAGACAACCTAGGATTGTTCTTTTTAACATAAAGTAGGGAATGCAGCTTTAGTAAGAACTACTTTCAAATACCACTCAAAAGTAAGACTCTTATAAAACTTCAATTTTTAAAAAGATGTTTTCTATCTCACCAAAATTGATCATTGCTTCCAANTCATGTTGATGAAAGTCTGCTCAGACACAGTATTTATACCCTTCTTGAGTTGTATATGGGGCTGGATCTATGTTTTACCTGATGCTGAATCAGAGAGTTCTAAAGCTGGAAAGACCTTTAAAAATAATGAGAAAAATGGAAACTCCAAAAGACAGAAAATAATCACTGATAGCATTTCCTGGGCCTTGTGTATGAAATCCCCATTCNTTGGGTATCTTGATGTTGGAACTACTGGCATTTCAGACCAGATAATTTTTGGTTGTAGAGGGCTGACTTGTGCCTATGGGACATTTGGCAACATCCCTGGCCTCTATTCACTAAAGGCCAGGAGTATCCAATATCCATAGCTGTAACACACACACACACACACACACACACACACATACAACCACAAGAGTATCCTTCAGCTCTGACAACCAAATGGCTCCAGGCATTGCCAAATGTCTCCTAGGTGACATTTGGAGTCTTCCATGCAACCCTTTTAAAATATTCCCCATGCCAAGGTATTATTATGATGTCCAATTAACAGACAGAACAACTGAGTCCCAGAAGATTAAATGACTTATTCCTGGTCGTAGGCAGAAGTAGGACTCGTCAGCACTGCAGAACCCCACATCTTTACCCATAACACACCATGCTAAGCATTTTACATGTATATCCTCATGAAACTCTCACATCCACTGCAAGAAGTAGGCACAGTCATAAATGCTGTCCTGTCAAAGCAAACAGAGTCACCAAAGCTTTAGAACCTTGGCCAAGGTCACACAGCTAAGAAACTGCAATTTTGAACTGGACTACAAATTTGTTTGATCCCACTGTTTGCATTCTCAATGGCAGTGTTCACAACTGAGGGCTTACTATACTGTACTCTGTTCCAAGGAAGGGTGAGAGAGCAGGGGACATCCAAATTGCTCACTCATTCATTAATTGCATATGCTGAGGCATTGGGGAGGCAGTTCACTATAGTCTGAAGAACAAGGCCTCAAATCCTGCCCTACCTGTGCTACCATAGACAAGTTACATACGTTCTTTGAGCCTTGAGTTTCATTTCTGTCTTCAGTAAGAATGAACCAAATTTTTAGGATTATTGTGAAAACAAGATGATGTGTTGAGTGGAAAATGTATAGGATGGAGTTTGAGGAGGTGCCTCAGTAGTGCCCCCATCACTAACACACACACATAAGCTTGGCTGCAAGCGCCTGTATCTCAGTCAATGCTTCTGTGCATACGCTACATACAACACCCACATGCAAAATGCATAGAGAAGACTGAGCACATAGAGAGTGATAAATAAAAATGCTAATAACTGCTATTATTGTTATTGTTACTTTCCAGAAGGAACTGAGTTGGCTAACTTCTGAATGCATGCAGAGCTAAATAATATGGAAACAGATAATAAGAAAAATCACCCTGCAAGGAAAATGCAATTGAAATGCCAGAACAATCCCTAGGCAGTATGACATGATCGCATTTACCTGCTGTTCCATATGTTAGCTTTTGAAGAAAAAAAAATGCAGTAACTCGTGTTTGTCATTAGATTTTTTTAAAAGCACAGCACTTTGACTTCCTATTGGTAAATGCAATGGAATATACTTACAACACAAATTGCACTCNCAGGAAACTGAAATATATCGACCATTTTCTAGATTTCTTGTCATCAGTTTTGTCTGTTTCTACTCAGAGGACTTGGGGGTGAAAAAGAAAACAACTTCTGTTGCTAGGAACATTTCAGTAAATTAAGATATACCTCTGCCCACAGAGGCTCCCATGAACTAGTTCCCCTGCTCCCCTGAACCAAATTACACACAGATGTATGGCTGAGTCTAAAGATGTTTGTCAAGGCTAGTCATTTCAATTCTGAATTTAGTTTCAGATGCTAAACACAAAGGCAGAGAGGGAGAGTGCATGGATAATATCAATTCTCTCTCTCAAGGCACTTTGCTTCTCCGCCTTGAGTTTGCTTGATTTTTATTTCTCCTTATGCAAATCTTAAGACATTCTAAGAATCATGTAGAAGATTGTGTTTAATAGCTAAGGGTCAGGGTTTAGCATTATTATTAGTTTTATTAGTCTTATGACTAAAAGTTATCTCTAGATGAAATCTGTAAAACTAGAAAGTGTGTCCTCCTATGCAGGATTGTTCAGCTTCCTTCTGACTTGGAAAATTAAATTTAAAAGGATAACACATTTTGAAAAATGTCAGAGTCCATATGAGACTAGCAGCACTAATCTTTTAGAGAAATAATCAGGTTAATTCATCTGAGGCAATAGAGGAGAGTGGCTAACTGAGGGAGCTTCAGAGTTCCTGGGAGTGGCTTCAAACCCTAGTTCTGCCATTTACCTGCAACAAAGCAACTTAAGGAAGGAAGGGTTTGCTTTGTCTCTCCATTCAGGGACACAGGCAGTCTATCATGGTGGGCAAGTCAAAGCAGCAAAAGTCTGAGGTCACATCACATCTGCAGTCGGGAAGCAGAGAACGATGAATGTTGGTGTTCAGCCCTCTTTCTCCTTTGATTCAGTCTGATACCTCAGTCCATGGAATGGTGCTACCCACATTTAGGATGGGTCTTCCTACCTCAACCCAGTCTAAAACTGCAACACAAACATGCCCAGAAGTTTGTCTCCTAGGCAATCCTGGATTGCCTGTCTCTCAGACAATCAGTATCAACCATCAGTGGGCTAGCCTGGAACTTGTTTCTAACCAAAATAAACAGCAAAGACTTCTATGATAAGGCTATACCAGAAGTTCATCCTGTCCTTTGCTGGCTTTAATGAAGTAAGCATCCATGCGTGAACTTCTGTGTTAGAAAGAACCATGGACAGGGAGCCAACAGGTGACTCAGGCAAGCATCCAACAACCCCGAGAAACTAAAAGNATCCAACAACCACATGGGTGAACTTGAAAGCAGATCTGTTCTCTAACATGAGACCCCAGCCCTGGCTGGTGCCTTGATCTCAGCCTCTTGCAAGCCCACAGCAGAATATTGGTGAAGAATGCATGATAATGTATGCCTGCAATCCCAACACTCAGAGACTGAGGGGCAGTTTGCGGCCAGCCAATGCTACATAGCAAGACCCCGTTTTTTAAAAATAAACACATTAAATAAGAAAATCAATAAACAGTAAATAAATGTATGTGTTGTGTTAAAGTGCTAAATTCTGCTAACTTGTTTTGTAGGAACAGGCAACTAGTACAGCAGCTGTGCTCTCAAGATGAACAGTTAACATCTCCTTATCTGAAAGTGGGAATGGCGATACTTAGATCTTAGGGTAATGATGAGGCATCAAGAGGCTAACACTTAACACTATAGCTAGTACTTTGTAAACTGACTTTATACTGTACTATTATTTTATTCACAACATCCTGTATTCACAGTTCTTGTCCATCTAGGATAATTAATGTGATGTATAAGAATTTTAAACACATAGCCAATGTTTAGAAACCACATTTCAGGTGATTCTGTGCGACCTTTGTAGGTACGTCAGGATTCTGCTGCATGACCCTTGTACACTGAGGATGATGGAGACAGCTATGTATGTCTTGTTGCCAGAGCAAAGGGGATCTCAAAGGGAAGTAGATGGGAACAGAAGTTCCACAGAAAATCCCAACAGAAAGAGGAGCATATGGACTTGGCCAGTCAATGTTTCCCTCGTGGCTTATAGGGCAGTTTGGCAAATGCATGGGGAATTAGAAGTCCCATATGTCATTGGTGGGAATGGGAGGGCACTGTTCAACACAGTGACCCCATTTCTAGGCAAATATTCTAAGAGGTTATCAGACAGGGCACCAGTAGTTTTCAGTTGTTCTATTCATGGACAAGAATCCTAGGAAATGACTGGTATTTAACCATTTTGACCTACAAATATGGCAATTTCAAGTTTTACTTGAAAGAAGAGCATTTGAGACAATTTTAAAATCCAAGTGGGATTGTGGATCAGTTGAACTTTCAACTCACACACATTCACACACATACACATACAGTCATGTNTCTATATGCATGGATTTCATACCTTCACATTCAACCATAGATCAACATACTTGAATTTTTGTGTCTATTTTATACATTTACAAACCTTTTTTATTGTGTGGGCTAGACAACACACCATAATTGTGGTGATATTTTGTTCGTGCCTGGAGATCAGAGTGTGGAGCTGGCCACTAGAGGCCAGGCAGTGGTGGCACACACCTTTAATCCCAGCACTTGGGATTTCATGCCTTGATCCCAGTACTTGGCAGCCACAGACCTTTAATCCCAGCACTAGGGAGGGGGAGACAGGAAGAAATATGGCTGGGCAGAGAGAGGAAGTGATAAGGCAGGGTGGAGATAGGAGCTCGGCCCCCTTTTAGTCTGAGGATTCCTAGAGGTAAGAAGTCTCTCTAGTTGCTGGCTGCTCTGCTTCTCTGATCTTTGGCTTCCATCCTGATGTCTAACTCTGGGTTTTTATTATTAAAACAAACTAGAATTTGCACTACATCTGGCGTCCAACTTTTGGGGCACGAATTCATGAAAAAGCCGCTTGCCGGTGGCTTTGCAGCACAGGCCAGAGCTGCATTCGGCCAGAGTCACTACCCCACCAGGTAAGTCTCTGTTGCAGCCTCTCTGCAGCAAAATCCATAGGCGTTTGGGCTCCAAACACCATAGAAGTTAGCTGCTTTCACACATTCCCCCATGCAGATGGCTGGCTCTTTGGCTTCCCTTTCCCAGTGGGTTGTGGGCTTTCCCTGGACCCCCTCCTTGGGCTGCTGCCAAACTAGGTAGCTGCCTTGAAAACCCACTCTGGCTTCTACTGTTCTACACAGAGGCAGTCAGCCTCACATCTTCACCACCATCGTCACATCCTCAGCAGATTTGNTGAGACAATTGGGAATTCTTAAAAGGAATTCTATAAGGGAATTAGTTAAAAGAGAGAGTTTTTTCCCCCCACATTAAAAAATGGGAAACACTATTATGATGGAGAGAGTTAGGTCTCTGTATGATAATATGCTGGANGGTTTGAAAATGGAACAATTAAATGAGAGGATAATTAATTTAGATGGCATTTACATAATGTCAACTATAAATATTATCTGTTTAATCATTTTTGTTTTATCATTTAAAAAGTTGGTTAATATGAGTGCCAAGATAAAAGTTTTAGAAACTTATTGAAATAGATCATAGAGATATTCAGACCCAGACAGAGGAATTTAAAGAAAAACCAGTATCAGTATTGTATTATAAGGTTAGAGAGGAACAGCCTAAGGTTTTCAAACAGCCAACCTTAATTTATCCAGTAACCTTACAGGAACTGCCAAATGATACATATCACCCAGACTGTGTAAGAGCTGAATGGACTCCTGTGTATCAACCAGTGTAACCATGCAATTTAAACTAACTTACAGGAGTAACAAATGCTTCTCATTTGATCAGATATAACTTGTCAAAGGGAACCTCCCCAAAGTTAGGGTTGGGGCAGGGTTTTGTTTTTCTTTTCAGGANAATGAAGACATCCAGCTAAGGAATCCAAAGACCACTGGAAAAAAAGAGACATGTGAAGAAAAAGGACAAATCATCCACATGTGAAGAAAAAGGACAAATCATCCAGAAAAAATGTCCCAAGAAAAAGAGTAAATTGGCCTATNGGTATATCACATATCTAACAGGATAAAATTTCATAAATCTTTCTAAATGATTGTTTCTACTGTTCTCTACAGACATATAATGTAGTCCCAGTTCAATTAAAAATTAAAGCTGGCTTTGGAGTTGGAGTGTGGCTCTCTCCTTCATGCTTGTTAAAGTAAAATCCAAGATCTCTGTCTTATTTCAGAAGAGCCACTTGATATGGGAGAGAAGAAAAACCAAAATTAGGGACTAGTCTATTGCCATTAATCTCATAATATTTGGTTTTACTTTGACTCTTTAACACTTTTCTTAAGGTACAAATATTATCTCAAAATTTATAAGATCTATCTATATATATATATATTAAACTTTTTGTCATGATGTTAATGGTCATATAAAGTACTAAATAATTCTAGAAAAATGCTTCATCTAGCTTCCTGTACATGATTTCAGGTTTGAGTCTCTATCAGGTAACTAGGAATTAAGTTTTTGTATTCTAGATGTACATAACAAATATTGATCCTTTAACCTCTTTGAGATCTGCTGCATATGACATTTAAAATGCTAAAGTTTTTGACAGTGAACCATGACCACACCTAATAGTGACCTTTGAAGTCTCTAAAAGGAGGATGAGGCCCCGCAATGATGATTCCACATGGACTATGATAATGCCACTAAGCTGACAAACACCACCCCAAGATGGGCTTTGAACTACAAACTGCTCAGGACAATTTGGAGATGACTAGCTGAGATGATCCAGCCTCACAGACTACTCTAGCCAGGACTTGAGACAAGCCCTGCACTTTGCCATTATGCAGAGACTGGACAACAAATGATACAGCTACCTCTCCCAGGATTTGACAATTAACCCATTTTTTTTTTCTTTTCAGGATCCCCTAAGGATGCCATCACCCCCAGACAGCAGGAAGTAATTTTAAGAACACAATACCCACATTCCCAAGAGGTGGAGTGGCTGCTTTTTGGTCATTCAATGGGTTATGGTTAATTGTCATTGTTTAGGGTGGTTGATTACAAGTTGTTATTGGTAATGATCAGGAAAAAAGCTGAACAAAGGAGAATAGATTCAGGGTTCTTGTTTTGAAAAGAAAAAAGGGGGATATGGAAATGATAGGATAAAAGGGTAGATTATTGAATCTACTTTTAAAAAGCAACTACTTGTTTTAAATATTTTACATAGATATGGATCTTTGTTTATTGATACAAATTTGAGATTATTTTTTGTTAGAATATACTGCACATACATTTCTAGTCTTGTTCAAATATTGGACCTATACAATTCATTTAACAATGTAATGCAAATTTCTAGTCCTTGAAAGTTATTATTATAAACTAGTTAGGATATAAAGAAATGCAAGTTAGTAGTTAGTCATTAGAATCAAACTTGTAGTCAGTCATGTTAGGTATGTTTTCAAGATCCAACAAAGATATATTTTAGACAGAGTGGTCATCTTCAAACACTTCAGAGATCTGCAGAATCTGGCATTTAATGTGTTTTAATAACATTAGTTCTTTTTTATGACAATAAGTCATGTCTGCTCCTGGCAACACCAATCTACTTCAGAGAAGATGATGGGCATCGAAGAAACTCCATATGAAGTTTACTTTCTTTGTGGCAAAAGTTAGCCACTGGGCAAGAAAATGTTCAACTGCTGACAGTATGCTGTCCAAATGGGAAAAGCAAGACAGAAAAGGAAGGACTGCTGGACTTTGCCAAGGCAAGGTAGGAAGGCTCTTTAGAAAATCCTGCTTCACAGATAAGTCTATCATATGCTAGGCCTGTAGGCTGAAGGTGGATGCCCCAACATTACAGAGGAACCTTGGGTGACTGTCCATGCAGCCAGCGGTTTTTGTCATTTCTCACATTTTTTAGAAGTTGCTTGCTTGTACTTCCTGCTTACTCAGGTAACATTATTTCCTTCTCATGTCTCTGATGGAGTTGAAGTCTTTATAGTTATAGTTATAGTTTTTTTGTTACCAGATTCAGGAAAGAAATTCACTAAAGAGGTACAAAGTGTATAAGGTTGGAAGACATTAAAAGATAGTTTTGGTAATGCAAGTTAGGATAAAAAGTGAATTAGATACAACTCTTTAGACTCACCAAGATAGGATAGAATATGGAGTATTTTCTCTGAATTTGTCAAATATTAATGGACTAGACATTGTTAATGTAATTATTGTTTGAATATAGTTATTGTATTTATTGTATATAATTTCTCTTATATTAATTGTAAAGTTTTTTATTAAACAAAAAAGGAAGAATGTTGTAATATTTTGTTTGTGCTTTAACAAATAAAGCTTGCCTGGAGATCAGAGTACAGAGCTAGCCACTAGAGGCCAGGCAGTGGTGGCATACACCTTTAATTCCAGCACTTGGGATCTCATCCCTTTGATCCTAGTACTTGGGAAGCACACACCTTTAATCCCAGCACTTGGGAGGAGGAAACAGGAAGTGATATGGCTGGACAGAGAGAGGAAGTGATAAGGTGGGGTAGAGACAGGAGCTTGGCCCCCTTTCAGTCTGAGGATTCCTAGAGGTAAGAAGTCTTTCTAGTGGTTGGCTGCTCTGCTTCTCTGATCTTTCTTCACCCTGATATCTGACTCCAGGTTTTGATTATTAAGACCAATTAGAATTTGTGCTACAAATAATATTTATTAATACATAATATTTTACTGTATTAGATATTACAGTAACCTATAAATGATTTAAAGAATCCAGGACCATGTTGTATAGGTTATATGCAAATGCTTGGTCACCCAGTATAATGGACTTGAGTGTTCACAGGTTGGGCATCTTTGATGGGGAAACTGGAGTCAATCTCCTGAGAATATTGATGGACAACTGCATGTATGTGTGTATGTATATAATAGCATTCTTCTCTTGCCTTATTAAATATTTTTGACAAAATTTTGGCAATTTCATATACAATGTGCTGTGATTACATTCACCCACCTATTACCACCTCTCAATCCCCCCTCTCTCCTACCTTCCCCTTCTTTCCAAGTAGTCTACGTTTTATTCTCATGTCCCTCCTTTTCTGTGAAGGCAGTCACAGCTGCTGTGTGTCCATGATTGCAACAACTCTGGTGTATCCAGAAGACACCACTCCCCTGCCCTCCTCCCCAGCCTCCAGCTCCTGCAGATGCCCACCATCTTCTGCAATGTTCCTTGGGCCTCAGAGGGGATAACCAAGGCTGAGAGCTACACTAGTCTATGGGTATTAATATAAAATTTAAAAGGCAACTCATTTGGCAAAACATCAGTAGTAATTCCCCACAGAGCATTGTGACCTCTCCAGATATGGACTTCTGACCAGTTCTGCAGTGCCAGGCATGCATTTCCTACTGTGGAGGAGTGGCATGAATGCTCTGGTTACCTCCAAGGCAGTCATGTCATATTGCACCAGGACATATTTTGCCAGGTAGTTCAGTATTTCTTTGATGGCTAAGAATGTTAAACACTTTTGTGAAATGTTAGTAGTCATCCATATTTCATCTTTTGAGAACTCTGTTCAATTTCACAGACCATTTTAGGTTGATATTTATTTTCTTTTATAAAATTATTTATTATTAGTGGGGGACATGCATACCATGGCATGAATATGCAGGTCAAAGTACAATTTCTATGAATCCACTGTTACCTTTCACCATGGAGTTCCAGGGGTAAGACTCAGGCTATNAGGCTTGCATTCATGCTTCTACCCATGAGCCACTCACTAGCCTCCTCTGTCTGTTTCTTAGTGCTTAATTTTTTTAGCTCTTTGTATATTCTAGGCACTTAATCTCTGTCAGGTATATGGCAGGCAAAGATATTCTTATATTCTGTAGATTACCTCATCATGCATGCAGTTGGCTGTTTCTCCTTCAATTGTGACTGATAAGTTTACTGAGTTTTCTAATCTTGGTTGGCATCTGTGGAGAAATTCAAATACACTGTTCCAAGCCTTTCTGGCTTTTAAGGTTTCCATTGAGAAGTAAGCAGTTATTCTGCTGGCCCTGCATGTGGCTTTGTTTGTATTTGGCTTGACAGTCCTGTCTTGAAGCTTTTAATACAGTTCCTTTGTTCTGTAAATTTAGTGTTTTAACTACAATACGACAGAGGGTGTTTCTTTTCTGATCTTGCCTATGTGGTGTTTTATATGTCTCTTATACCTGGATTTGCATCTCTTTCACTATATTTGGGTTAATTTCTTCTTCTTCTTCTTCTTCTTCTTCTTCTTCTTCTTCTTCTTCTTCTTCTTCTTCTTCTTCTTTTT
>LZPO01066352.1:217279-228002 GCA_001675575.1 Neotoma lepida | reverse complement strand
CTCCTTCATCTTCTCTTCTCAGATTTCTCCTGTTTATTCTCTCTGCCTGCCAGCCCCGCCTATCCTTTCTCCTGCCTTGCTATTGGCCATTCGGCTCTTTATTAGACCAATCAGTTGTTTTAGACAGGCACAGTAACACAGCTTCACAGAGTTAAATGCAACATAAAAGGATGCAACACATCTTTGCATCATTAAACAAATGTTCCACAGCATAAATAAATGTAACACATTTTCAACTAATACTACATAACAGTTTAGGTATCTATTTGTGTTCTCTTCAAAGTCTCTGAATATATTTATAACTTTGAAAGATTCCTCTAGTTTAGTCTAAGTTATTCTCATTGGGGATCCTTATATGGAATTAATGACCTTTGAGATGGGCATGCTGTCTGCCCTCAGGATGGTAAACATCAATGAGTTTAATCAAGAATAAAGCTTAATTAGATCCCTCCTGTATTGATTAAGGGCTTTGTGTGTAGTGATGGTCTGTTCTGGAATCTTGCTATGTTCTAAACTCCCTGGGGAGCGTGTATCTCTACAGAGAGCTTAAATTATACATTCAATGGACACTTGAATCAAGAGGACTGGTTTAAGGTGAAAAGGTGTTTTTCTTTATTCTTATCAAGAAAGGAGGTAAGACCTTTGTATCACCAAATTTAATAAATGTAAAAATACTAAGATGCATTTTTAGGGGGATGGAGTCACTATTCATGATGAAAAAAAGAGATTTGAGAGTAACCAGCACCTCTGGTCATCCTTTCAAGGGAGTGTTATACAATGCAGGGAGATAGAAAAGGAGATTGGTGGATAAATAGAAACCCACATGGACTGATTAAATTCAAGTTACTGGATGAAAAAGTTTTTGAGTATCAGGATCCTGCCTTCCTCTGTGTCCAAGGGGCTTAAGGATTGTGCCCCACTGAAAGGCCACTGGTGGCTTTCAAAACAGCAACCACAACAAGCCATTTATTGAACAGTTACTATATACAATGATATATGCTTAAATACTCCGTGTCACCAAATCCTCCAAGCAATCCTGTAGTTAAACATGAGAAGTCCCATTTTACAGGCAAGGTAAACAGAACTCAGTGAGATTAACGGCTTTGCCTCAGTCCACAGTATTTACAGCAAGTAAAATAAACACTGTCATGTGATTGAAACTTCAGGTTTTGTGACTCAGCAGCCTAGAGGTAAGTCAGCTACTGGTTGATAATTAAACGATGATGTCAAATGGACACAAATTCACAAAGATAAGTATTAAGAAACTCAAGTTGGGTGTGGGTGATTAGACCTGTAGTCCTAGAGCTTGGGAGGTGGAGACAAGAGCATCGGTTGGGCTTAGGAATTCTTAAGTCAATGTGGGCAACATAGTGAGATTTTCAAAAGAAACAGACTTAAGAAACTCTACAGTCAAAATATAGACAAAAAGGAAGGTCAGCACAGAAGAGTTCTAAAGAGCAGTGGTATGAAATGGAAACCAAAGTGCAGGAAACAGGAAGAGGGATCTGAGTTCTGCCATCTTGGGAAATGATGGCTGACTCTGGGCAAATTACCTCAGGCTCTGTGGCCTCAACTTGAAAAAGAATTGAAAATTTATTTTGTTTTGGTAATTAAAGGAAAAAAATATACATGAATATCTTATTAGATGACTTATAAAGAACAATTATATGATACTCAAAATAGTTTTATTTCCGGTAACAGAGAAACAGGTAAGCTAACAATTCACTGAAGAGGGTTCTAGAGATTTCTAAAGGGAGCAAGGACATGAGTTCACATTACTGCTGAGGTATAGGCCTAATTTGGAAGTCTCCAAAAATGTATATAAAGAGAGGGGAAGTGTTATTACTATCAACCCATTAGCATTATCACTGAAATGATAAATTAAAAGTAAGCCAGGTATGGCGCCATATGCCTGTAATCTCAGCACTCTGGAGAAGACAGGAGGATAGAAGGCTGGCCTGTGCATCATATTGAGGTCCTATCTCCAAGTAGCAAATCCAAACAAAACAAAGAACCCTCATTTTTTGTTGTTGTGGCTGCTGTTTTCAAGCATACATGGCATTTCTAGTTCTAAAAAACAAGCTGTTTGCTTTTCCCTTAAAACACACACATACCAAAACAAACAAGCAAAACCAGAAAACAGATCAGGGGCTGGCTTAATGAATTGCTTTACAAGCATTAGAACCTGAATTCCATCCCAATTCTGACATAAAAAATGCTGGCCTAGTGCTATGTGCTTGTAATCCCAGAAAAGGAGGGACAAAGACAAGTAAATCCTCGGGGTTCACCGNCCACATAGCCTAGCCTACTTGGTGAGCTCTGGACCAGTGAGAGACCCTGGCTTAAAAACAAAACAAACAAACAACACAAGAACAATAACAACAAAATGAAACAAAAAAAGAGTAGGACAGCACCTGAGGACCAACTCAACTGTTGCTCACTGGCCACCATGCACATGGCATACACATCCATGCACATGTACACATACAGGAATATATACATGTGCACACACACACACGCAGAGACCAAATGTGCAGAAGTGAAAACTCTGTGCCTCTGTTCTGACTCCAACCATGCCCTGTGCAAGTCAGGACTGAGTAAAGGTGAAGGATATGTCTACCCACTGAACTGAGGAGACACACTGCTCTTTCAACTTTCTGTGACAATATTATCCTTCATTCCTGACACCAACCTGAACTATGCTCCCAACTCTGGGATTTCAGCGTTTTAGAAGAAAAATATTTTATAGTCTGTACTAAAAGAAACAGAACCTTTATCTTTATCTATAAGTGGGCTTACTTGAAGGAATTTGCTCATGTGATTATGGAAACTACCTGTGGCCTAGCAGGCTGATGACCCCAGGATGAGCACTGAAAACTCTGGGATGAGTACAGATTCACACTTTAAGTTCAAAGACTGTCTGCTGGGATGAATTCCTCTTACTTGGGAAGAGGTCAATCTCTTCTCCATCTAGCCCTTCAACTGCCTGAATGAGGGTTGTGATGGTTAATACTGACTGTCTGCTTGACAGGATCTAGAATCAAGCCTCAGGGCAGACCTGTGAGGGGTTGTCGAGTAGGTTAACTGAAGCATGAAGCCAGACCTGTGCTAAATATTGAATATCATCATCCATGGGCTAAAATCTTAGACTGAATGAAAAGGAGACAGTGAACTAAGAACCAACATTCATCTCTCTCTGCTGTCTGACTGCAGGTGCAATGTGACCAGCTACCTCACACTCCTGCGACCATGCTTTCCCTGCCTCGGATTGTGAGTCCAAATAAACATATTTTAAACTTAAATTGCTTCTTGTCTGTCATATTAGTCACTTTTCTATTGCTGTGATAAAACACTATGTCCAGAAGCAACTTATAGAAGGAAGGGTTTATCTGGGCTTACAGTTCCAGAGGGACATCATGGCAGCAGGCACTGTGGCAGAAACAGCTGTGAGCTCACATCTAGATTGGCAAGTAGGAATCAGCAGATTCAGAATGGTGCAAGTCTTTAAACTCTCAAAGGCCATCTCCAGTGACATACTTCCTTCAACAAGGCCCCATCACCTAAGCTTTCCAAACAGTGCCATCAATTGGGAACCAGATATTCAAATGCCTGAGATTTATGGGGGACATTTCTCATTCAAACTATCAAATCAACAGCAAGGAGAAAGGTAACTGTAGTGGTTTGAATAATGCCCTCCATAGGCTCATGTATTTGAATGTTTGGTCACCAGGGAGGGGCACTATTTGACAGGGATTAGGAGGTGTGATCTTGTTGGAGTATGTGTGGCCTTGTTGGAGGAAGTTGTGTCAATAGGGGTGAGCTTTGGGGTTTCAAAAGCTCCAGTCAGGCCCAGTGTCTTTCTCTTTTCCTGCTGCCTGCAGATCCAGACATAGGACTCTCAGCTTCTTCTCCAGCACCATGTCTGCCTGTTTGCCCCCTATGCTCCCTGCCATGATGATAATGGATTAAACCTCTGAAACTGTAAGCCAGCCCCAATTAGATGTTTTCCTTTATAAGAGTTGCTGTGCTCATGGTGTCTCTTCACAGCAATAGAACAGTGACTAAGACAGTAACTAATACAAGGCCCACCACACTATATAAGGTAAAACTGCAAAGTCTATAGGTAAATACAAACTCATTCAAAATCACCAATTCAGAAATATCCAGAGTAGCTAGGCATAATGGCACACACCTTTAATCCTAGCACTACAGAGGCAGAGGAAGGGAGATCTCTGTGAGTTTGAGACGAACCTGGTCTACAGAAGGAGTTCCAGGACATCCAGGGCTACAAAGAGAAACCCTGTCTCAAAAAAACAAGAAAAAAAAGAAAAGAAAAGAAATCAAAGAAAGAAAGAAAGAAAGAAAGAAAGAAAGAAAGAAAGAAAGAAAGAAAGAAAGAAAGAAAACATCCAGAATGATGCTCGACCAAATATCCTGACCCTATGGCCCAATAAAGTAGATGTAAAATTATCCATTGCAGAGCCTCACCAAGAACACCGCCATCTGTTAGAGAAAAGCACTTTTATGTAAATTAAGCCTCAGCTTTTTATGCAGAGCTGATACCTAGAAGCCAAGGTGGCTCACAGGCCACCAACTGACTCCACCAGCTGGGGCAACTGAGAAACAANGGAGGGAGGTAGATTACAGGAGTGTTCCATGGCAAGTGCTGGAGCANCGAGGGTGACTACTCATAACCAGTTGCAAGGAGGAGACAAATGGTCTACTAAACATAGAAAGAGAATGTCAAAAGCTCAGCTGCCTCATATCTTGGAGCATGAATGAAGACAATTGTTCTGTTTGCTTCATGGAGGGAGGCATTCACACAGCCCAGGACAGGAACTTCCCTCTAGGATGTAATTATCAACTTGGAAGAAATTGTACACAACACAAGTTGAGAAGAGTAGATGGCATTTTTCTATTGGCTCCAGCCATAGGAACCACTGAGGAAGAGCTGGTGTCACTGTAACCCAACTACATGCTGAGGACAGGAAACTCCATTCTCCTGAAAAGAGATCTGAATGCTGCTTTCCTGAGAAAGATGGGGTGGCCTATTGTTTAAGACAGCCAAATAGATTACCTATTCTATTCCCTTATAAGGATGATCATGAGGTGGGGTGGCATTCCAGCCAGTGACTTCTACCCTTCTAAAATCTACCCCTTTCCTCTCAATCCACCCCTGNTAACAGTTCTTCTTTTTCAAAGACCCCACTCAAATGTGCTGTGCAAAGGAAGAACTGTATCTACATGTTTAATGAATTGAGAGACCAGTGGCTATAGAAGTTACTGCCTGAGAATGAGGCTGAGGTTGGACTACTCAGGAACACTAGGGCTTGGACTGTCACTTACTTCCACTTTGTACATTTCCTCAGATCCCTCCTTAAGTCCAGGTTGTATGTGGGCAACAGAGGTATAATGATTAACAGTAATAACCATGGCTAATATAACTTGGTTACTCACTACTTGCCATTGGAGCTATTATTTTAAGCACTTTGACATACAAACGCATCGGTACTTGTTACTTCACTCATTGCTATGACAGAAACAACTTATTGGATGAAGGACTTGTGATAGCAGACTGTTTCAGATAGTTCAGATGCTTGGGCCATGCACTTGGGCAGAACATCACAAAGGTGGGAGTACGTGGCAGAGGATGCTCTCACCTCACAATGGACAAGAAGTAGATTGCAGCAGGAAGTGGTTAGGAACAAGATTATCTCCAAGACACATTTTCCAAAAGAACTTGTTTCTCCAATCTGGTGCCATCTTCTGAACCTCCAAAAATACTGTCTTGGCTGAGGCGAACTGTCCAGTATGGGCTATGAGACCAAAACAGGAACAAGAACCTTGTTAAGTAAATGGGAGACCAAATTAGGAAAAATTTACCTTGCAGGTTAAGCGTTCTGTTTGCAGTTAAGAATAAATTCCTGTTTGTCCTATGTTTGTTTGACTGATCTGCACTGGATGTGCTTGATCACATGTGGGCAGGAGGTTCCTGAGCAGGAAATACATCAGGATGTACGCGTGCCCCTGTTAGGACCTAATGGGAAATGTAGTGAATTATAGGTTTTGCCTCTTTAAGCTCCTGCAAAAACGTGACTCGTGGCTATTTCCTGGGAACCCAGAGATGGATCTGGCCAGAGCCCATCCTGGTCAGTATTTAATTAAAGCTCATTTCAAATTTGGTTTTTAAATTTTGGTAGTGGTCTTATTGTTAACCAGTGGAGTTAACAGAGCCTATTAGAGACATCTTATGTTCAAATCATAACATCATCTAAGTTTATCACCAACACTATAGCCCAGTGGTTCTCAACCTGTGGGTTGCAACCCCCTGGGGTCAAATGATTCTTTCACAGCGGTCACCTAGGAGCATCTGCATATCAGATATTTACATTACAATCATAACAGTAGCAAAATTACAGTTATGAAGTAGCAACAAAATAATTTTATGGTTGGGGTCACNGCAACATGAGGAACTGTGTTAAGGGGTCGCATCATTAGGAAGGTTTTGAGAATCGCCACTATAACCCTAGGTATTATTCTCATTTGATAGGTAGGGAAACTGAGGTACAGANTAATTTTGAAGGTTATACCTACAGTAAGTGGCAGTATTAGGATGAACCCAAGTATGGAGNTATGAGCTCATTTCTGTCCTGAATCACTATGACCTACAGCTGACTCTATTCAAGGTCATGGGACAGTCATCCTGGCTCCACCAACCACAAAATCATTCCAGGTGTAGGCCACTTGTTGAGAAGAGAATTTCACAAACTTGGCAAACCCTATGAACACCTCTGTAGAGCTTGATCAAAACATCCTCTTCTTGGAGATCTGAATTCAACATTTCAACCTTGAAATCTGAATTGGTAGCTAGTACTAGGGCTATAGTCCTGTGTGATGGCTTTTGAGCAGGACAGATTCCAGCTTGCCTTGCTCACCTGCAGCTCTTAATTTTCAAGAATTGTGTCACTAAGTGTCAATTTCCCCATCTGCCAAATGAAGCCAATGAGGTATTGAGCTAAACACAAAGTGTTTAGGGCAATGCTCGCTGCACAGCAAAAGAAAACAGTGACATATTTACAGTGGCAATGTCTAGGCAGTCAAGATGCCTTAAAGCCCCCGAGATTATGGTGGGTAGCTTGGAAGGGTTGCAACTTAAAAGTTAGGTCATCAAATTGAAATGGAATTTTAGATAAACAATATTTAAAAAAAAACAGCGTAAGTATCTCCCAACTATTGCATGGGATATACTTATACTAAACCTTTTTTGCTATTCTTGATTTCAATCTGAAATCCCAAATTACGAAGCGGCCCTATACTTGTAAAAGATGGCAACTCCAGGTCTCAATGCCTCACTCAACACCAAGTCTGCTCCTGGGCAAGTGGGACCCTGACCAGGTGCACGGGTGGATCCCAGAGGGGCGGCCTGCCCCTTGTCCCTCCCAGGCAGCACTAGCGGCACCGAGCGGCCCCGCCCCGCCCGTCCCTCTGGGAGCTGAGGGCAGGTTCCAGAAACTGTTCCGGCGGGGCTGCGGGCGGTGTGGAGTCGCTCCCTCCTCCCACAGAACGTGCCCAGGCAAGACCAGAAAGTCTCTCGCCATGTCATCTGCGGAGGCGGGGGATGTTTTCCACAGAGCTCGGGGCAGGACCCTGGACGCGTTTTCCTCAGGTACTGCTTGGCTCTTTGCACGGGAAGGGGGCACTTCAGAGCTGCGGAACCTTCCGCGCCGGGAACCTTCCGGTCATGGGGCACACTTCCAGCCGGACCCCTCCGCCGGTTGCACACACTGCACTAGAGGACCTCGGTAGGGGTTGCACCTTCCTCGTGGTGCTGGGTTCTTCACTGGCCTTGCCCTGACCTTGCAAGGGAAAAAAAAAAGAAAGAAAGAAACGGAAGTCGGGTGGAGATGGCAGAGAAACTGCCTTGCCTCTGCCGTGGGACCTATCTTTGGACTTCCTCATACGTAGAACTGGACCCTGTGGTTATGGGAGGCGAGCTTATGAGAGGCACCGGACAAGCGCGGGGTGTGTGTCAGAAGTTGTGACTTGTAAGATTGTGTTTTATACCCCACAGTTTCGGCTCTTTACTGTAACAGTAGAGAGGGAAGGTGTCTGGGTCCTGGTAACGTTCTTGGATGTTGGTCTTAGCCTCAAAGGGAGCGTTAATACATTTAGAATATTTCTGTAACCTACGGTGGAACACATGCTAGATGCTAGGCCTTGAGCTACTCAGAGGGAACGAGATTGGTTCCTGTTCCCCTCTGTTTTGTTTGGGTCTTTGGGGTTGATCCCTCTCAGGCACGTAGCTTAGAACCACAGGAAAGTTCACCCTTCTTGACTCTTGCAATCATTTCTTGCCTCGCCTCTAATTTGCCTGAACTACTCTGAAAAAGAAGCAGGCCGGTTCCAAACCCTGGAGGGCCTTGGCACCTGCTNGTCTCTGCTCTCGCGGCTTCTGGTGGGACTGGGAAGTCTGGCTCTTCTGAGCCTTCACATCCTATTTTCAAGTTCATTTCCCCAGTCTTACCTCTGGCTGCCTAGCCAAAGCAATTCTCTCCTAGGTCTTTGGTTCTTTTCCCTCTTTGCAATTCAAGATTCTGCACAAGTGCATGGCCAAAAATCCACTTGTGGTTGACTGGGGAAAATACAGTCTGCTATGGTGCCATTTTCTACAATTTTTAATGTGTCTTGGGTTTTGTTTGTTTCTTTTTTCCCTGTATGTTTTTGAGATGCATCCATGTTACTATAAGTAGTTCTCCTTATTTCCTTTCTGGGCAATATTCCATTGATTGAGTATACGTGTTGTACGTTTTGTTAATGGATATGCTGNGTCTTCTCCAATTTGGTATCTTTCTTCTCTCCTTCCATCTCCAAATTTCTCTTTCCCACAGTGCTCTAGGAAAGTGACTTCTATGGACATGCAACAATGAACTCTGCCTTATTCCTTAGAAAGGCTTGGGAGCTGGGCAAGGAAGAGACGCAGCCAATGGGAAGCCCCCACAGGAGATGGGGTGAAGGGAAAACAAAACACACTTATTCCTGCACTTGACGTCCTTCCAAGGTTCCCTTTTGTGGGCTGTATTCCTCCCCTGAAGGGCCTGCTTCTTCCAGCAATCTATTTTTTCAGACTCTTTTTTCCAGATTGAGGCATCTGAGTGATAGTGGCTCTATCTTTGGCTGCTAAACTATCCCTCATAGTTTCTTTACATTCAACCATCCCAAATAATCCCTTAGAAGATGACCCAGGAATCCTGATTTTAGTATGTTAACTGTTTGTTCCTTGATCCTGACTGGTACAATGACCATTTGGTTATTTGCTTTTCATTCTTGTTAACAGTGTTGTAATAAGCTTTCTGTAAACACATAGGAGAATCTCTTCAGGAGCAAGGGTGTGGGTTATAGGGTGTAATCACTCCTGGATTTACTGGGTGTCTTCATGTTACCTTCCAGAGGGTTGTATCCATCCACATTCCCCTTAGCAGACAAGAGAGTCTCCTGCTGAAGTCNGAGAAACACTTAGCATGTCTCATTTACACTCTCTAGTAAGTTGTGGGGAATAGAAAAAGAAGGGGTGACAAATTCCCAGCCCTCAGGCTCCAAATCTAGGCACAGAGCTGTGGCACACAATAGTAATCCCTGGCACCCAGTAGCCACTGCAGTGGGAGGAGTCAGGATTGTAAGTGCTTGGCCATGCTTGATGGCTGGGGTAGGGGGCATTGATTGGCATCAGANAGTGGGTTTGAGATATCATCTGGAATTTTGAACATTTAGGGAGGTAGGGATGGGATTTGTTGCTTTAAGACTTAGAGGCATTATTGTGAAGGGGACAGTGTACCACAGTGAGTAGTGACTGTGTGTTGTCTATACTGTGTCTTTACTATTCAGACAAATGTAGCATACATTATCCAAAAGCAGAAACAGCCAGAAATTTTGGAAAAACCAGCAGTCAATCTTGGCACCTAAGCCTTGCTGGAAGGCTTAGGCAGGAAGGCACATGGTATCAGGTGCCACCAAATGAACGTGAATGTGAGCTGAGCTGTCAACTCACAGGTGCTCGCAGGGCTGTCCAGTCACTCTGTCTGTAGAGACAGATCTCACACAACCATCTGAGGAGTTCAGTTAACTCAAGCCACTGTCCCTAGTATACAAGGTGCTCACAGTCCCCAATTAGCTATCCATCCCCCAAATGAAATGAAAATACCATCCCCCACCAGAGGTGATTTCACTGAATGACAGTACTTCTNTTTATCCAGGAGTTGGGTAAGTGAGTCTCAGTTTCAACTATCCTGTTAACATAATCTACTAGGCTCTGCTGATGGGGTTTATAAGAAATAAAATGTAAATGTCTCACCTGAGAAAGTTCATGTTCCTAAGCCCTGTTCAGATACTCATTTTAATTAGGCAAATTGATAATTATAGTTCCTTGACATATACTAATTAGGACTTTTTTCTGCATGTCTTCTCAGAGGTTTACTGCATCTGTTATAAGAATTCTGAAAGGGAGAAATCAGGACAAAGGTGCTTTTAAAGATTGTATTTAAGGGTCCACAAGATGGCTCAGAGGGTAAAGGTGTTTGCTGCCGAGTCGCCGAGTCTGACAACCTGAGTTTGCTTCTGAGAGCTCACATGGTGGGAGAAGCAACTCCCATAGGTTCTCCTCTGACCTCCAGGTGTGTGCTGTGATGTGTGTACACCCACACCCACACAAAATAAATAATAAAATGTA
>LZPO01066352.1:193410-217128 GCA_001675575.1 Neotoma lepida | reverse complement strand
GAACATTTCCTGCTCTGCTAGGACTTGGCCTTAATTCTCAGCACCCAGGTTAGGTGGCTTACAACCATCTGTAACTCCATCAAGGGGATCTGGCACCCTCTTCTAGATTCCACAGGCACCTAGATGCATGTAGTATACACTCACACAGGTAAACCCATAGGTAAGCACAGAAATAATAAAAAAAAATAATTTTTAAAGGACTGTATTTTAAACAATAATAAATAAAAGATTGTTTTCCTGGACATTTTGCCCCTCTACAGCTGCCTTGTAGGAACTGATTGTTCATTTTGAACATTTCTTGGTCCTTCCTGTAAATCCTCTCACTGGAGAAAATAAGTAGATTCTCAGTAGAAATAATCAAGTTTAAACAGTTGTAACAGGGCAGAAGATGAAGTGAGAGCACCAGTTGTGCCTTTTCATTTAGGACAAATTAGTTCTTTCTTATTTGAAGATGGTTCTGTTCAATAAAAACTGTGGGAGTGGACGAATTTGGCCCCACAAGCCTAAATCAATACAGAGTTTAATCACAGTAGCTGGACTTCGGTTGGTTCATAAGGCCCTGTGGTGATAACTGAGCTATCAGCTATTAACTAGGTGAGCTGGAACTCAATGACTGTTGGCCTGACTACGCTGTAGCCAGTTAAATTGCTTCCTAGTCTTCACATCTGCTTTCTGTTACTTAAATGCTACCTGGCATGATGCTAGAGTTCTCAGAGCCTGCTGGCTNTAAGAGCTGCCTGCTCACAAGACATCTTTGCTTTGTTTTGCTTTGTTCAAATAACTGAACTAAATTTAATTGGCCAAAGGAAGTTCCTGTGACTAAATAGGAATGTCGGTCCTTTCTCACTTCCTCATTGTAATAACCAGCCAAGGGATCCAGTGATCAATGCACATTTACATGTTTAAAAAGATGACACTTTTCAAAAAACTAATTTCCAACTGTATTATTTGATTTGTTTATTTGAGACAGGCTCTAGCCCAAGCTGGTCTGGAACTAATGAGCCTCCTGCCTCAGTCTCCTCAGTGCTAGGATTACCTGGCTGCATTTTTATTTTTAAAAAATTTTATTGGAAACTTATTTACCATAACTTTCATTCATATTGAGCTTGTTTTCAATAAATTTGCAGAGAGATACACTCAGTAGTTTAAAGCAGGATTGTGTTCACCTTTGTCTGTAAGTGTTCCCCACTCCCACGCTTCACACATGGCTATAAATTCCTGTACAGATGTGTTGTATTTGGACATTTCCTGTGATTGGAACCACATGTGGCCTTTCCTGGTTGGCTTCGCCTTAGAATGTTTTAGAAGCTCATCCACATTGTAGCAAGTAGTTAGTGTTTTGTCCCTTTTTACTGCATTACATTTCATTGTGTGAACAACCAAATTTGTGTGTCCACTTATTGACAAGCATTTGGGTTTTTTATATCGATGGATATTCATTAAGGCATTTTTAAAAATGAGTAGCTACTGTGAATAGCAACATACAAGTCTTCATATGTTTTTGTTTCTTTTCAGCAGATGTGTAGGTTTGGAATTTCTGGGTCATGCAGTAGCTATACTTAAATGTTTTGAGAGTCCGCCAATCTGTTTTCCAAAGCACTTACACCATTTTACCTCCTAGCAGTGTCTGTGGGTTTTAGTTTCTCTGCTTTCTTGCAGTACTTGCTGTCTGTTTGATTGTAGTGTGGGGTGGGTTCTCATTGTGGTGGTGGTTTGTATTTTCCTAATGGCTAATTATATTAGTTACCTTTCTCATTGCTGGGACGAAATACCTAGCAAAAGCAACTCAAGGGAAAAAATTTATTTTTAGCTCATAATTGAAGGTAATTCATGGCAGCGGTGTGGTGGCAAAAGGGACCTCAGCTGTGGCCGCAGAAGTGTGAGGCAGCTTCTTAGATTGCATCCACATTCAGGAAGCAGAGAGAGATGGAGAATGGATGCTTGTGCTCATCCCCCTCCTCTTTCTTGAGTCTGGGACTCCAGTCCACGGAAGGATGTCACCCACATTCAGGGCTGATCTTCCCTCATCAGTCAAACCTTTCTGGAAACACCTTCATAGACACAACCAGAGCTGTGTTCCCATGGTAGTTCATTAAATCAAATAAAGTTGATTGACCAACACATTGATAGTGTTGAATACTTTTTTGTATGCTCAGTGGCCACTGGTAGAGCTCAGAAATATTTACTTAGATCATTAGCCATTTTAAAATTGTGTTGTCCTTTGATAATTGAGCCAAAAGAGTTCTTGTTTCTGGACCAGACCCCTTCCTTACTGAATGTATGGTGCACAGGCACCTTCTTCCACCCTGTGAATTGTTTTCAAATGAGCTTTTCAGTTATGATGAAATCCAGTTGATCCACTTTTTCTTTTATCATGTCACACCTACAAGAATTTTCTTTGCCTAAGTTGCAGATCATGAAGATTTAATCCAATATTTAATATATTTTATGGTAACAGTTCTTACATTTGGACAAGGTTTTTTGTTTGTTTGTTTGGTTGGTGTTTTTTTTTTAAGTTCTCAGAGGGCCAGTGAGCTGGCTTACTGAGTAAAAGCATTCACCATAAAAGCCAGATGACTGGAGTTTGATACCTGGAACTGACATGTATTATATCCAGAAAGCTGGATATAATACATGTCTGTAACCTCAGCACTCCTAAGCAAGATNTAAGACAGGGACAGGAGAATTGCAGACTATGCAGCTTGCAGGACAGGTACCCTGGAGTATGCAGCACAGAAAACACAAGATAGCCTGCCTCAGAAATAAGGTACAAGGCAAGAAGAGACTCCCCCAAATTGTCCTCTCAGCTCCATAGGTATGCTGTGGCACATGGGTGCCCTCCATAATAATAAAGTAAGTTAAAGAAATTAGTTTACAGGGATGAGGATGGAACCCACTCCTCAAGCACATTAGGCAAGGACAACCACTGAGCTACACTTCCAGTTCCTTGGACAGTTTCGAGGTGATTTGTCTGTGTGATATAGAGGAAGGGTCTAATTATTAGCAAGCTCCCATTGTTACTTTCTTTTCTACCTACAGTGGAATCTTCATAGATTAAACAGTTTAAAACAGAAAGAATATACTGTGGCTCTTAACATTTCATGTTCATGTAGACCATAAATGCACATTTATTTATCCATCCTTTTTAGGTCAGGCCAAGCACTTGTCTTGGCCTGTGTGGTAGTTTGAATGTAATTGGCCCCCTTAAGCTTATAGGGAATGGCACTTTTAGGAGGTGTGGCTTTGTTGGAGTAGGTATGGCCTTATTGGAGGAAGTGTGTCACTGTAGGGGTGAGCTTTGAGTTCTTATGTATGCTCAGGACACCGCCCAATGTCTCAGTCAACTTCCTGTTACCTGCAAGCCAAGACGTAGGACATTAGGCTACTTCTCCAGCACCGTGTCTACCTGCACAGTGCCATGTCCTACCATGATGACAAGGACTGAACCTCTGAACTATAAGCCACCACCTCAATTAAATGTTTTCCTTTATAAGACTTGCNGTGGTCATGGTGTCTCTTCACAGCAGTAGAAACCCCTAAGACAGTTTGGATGTATAGATGGGCTTGTGTGTGACATTTTTGCATTAAGTACCAATGCAAGAATCTTCCAGTTTGCACCCCACTCTCCATAGACAGGTTGTCAATTAANACCCCCCACCCCCTCCCGGGGAAGTACTGTACTTGGGGAATTCTCAGGTTTAGATTTTTCCTGTTTGACACTTGAGTCTCCCCAACACCCAAATCAGTGGTGTTTGATTTTTACCAGCTCACTTTTATTGAGTCTCTCCTCAAAACTTTCATCTTCATTAGAGGCATGCTTAGAGTTGGAAACGACTCTCCACGTTCCTGTGCTCCACACATTTCATTAAACGAAGCAACTTAAGAATAAGCATCCGTATCCACAGACTGGGGACAAATCAAAGCAAGCCACTCTGGGGCCAGGTGCAGAAGTGTGCAGAGTGCCACTTAGGGCTGAACCACTGGCTGGCAACGATGTTGTCTTCTGCAAAAGTCTTCCAGAATGCTGGCCAGACCTTCCAGGCATTCCATGGACAACTTACCAGACAAGGCTGACAGACAACTTTTATGTATGTACGCTACCCAAATTTGAACTTTGCTGAGTGCACCAGTGAGGAAGGGACATTGTTGCAGGGCTAGGGCAGACCCCAGCAGCCTAGAAACACCTGGCCTTCCACAACCAAGTTTGATGTACAGGTGAGTCAGACACACAAAGAATAAGTGACCACACTCTGTGTAGCCTTCTGAAAGAGAAGAGAAAACATGCCAATGTCACCTGCCCTCATTTATAAAATAGGGGCACAGCTTGGTTGATATGCCTTAAGGCACAGCTGTGATCAAATATGCATTGACTTTGGTTTGTGCTGGCTTCCTATATAAGGGCTACCAAGGCATTTCATGATGTAGGTTCTTACCCCAGTGAATGGGCAGGTCCAGAGATCTTTGCTCTGATGACCAAGCCCCTTGCCTTTGCTGCCAAGTGACACTGGAGCAGGGCGAGGTTTCCATCTGTTCAGGCTGCTCTTTCTCCAAGTGTTTCCAGTTTACCTGTTCACCTGAAGCTGAGAGATCTTCGTGGTCTTCGCGTTGTCTATCTCTTCCCTGTGCAAGTTATCCCTGGTCTTGTGCGATCATCCTTGAGGGCGCACTGACTTTGTCTGCCATTCTCCTACCCAGTTGCTACCACCCTGGCCACCTCTAGCTCACACTTGAACAGTTCTAGCAACTTTGTGCATTCACTCTTGCCCCTGTAGTCTTTTCAGTAACCACTTTGGAAAATGTTGGGTTTTGTTTGTAGTACTGGGGTAAATTTCAGGGCTTCCTACATTCTAGTCAAGTACTTTCCCAAGGGTCTACACCACTAGCCCAAGACAACTGCCTCAAACAAGTTTGGGGTCTGTCACCCTCAGACTAGGATTTCTCTGTCTCTCTTTCTCCCTTGTGTCTTCTCCTTCAGGTTGCAGTTGAAGAAGCCTATGTTGCTCATCTCTTAGAAATTAGCTCCCGAACACTTGCTTTAACCTGTTCTTTTTCTTGACACTTACGACAGTTCATAATGCACTTTCTTCTTATGATTCTGCTGTTCTCTCCTACTTCTAGACTATGGATGATTCCTGCCCAGATTTGGACAGTGAATGGTGGGCAAACACAATCAGCAGTCATGTGGTAATGTGCAAANGGATGGATCCTTGTACATGTTTCTACCTGACATATTGTGGATTCCTTGAACAAAACAAAACTGAAACCAAGGTATTAGACAAACCACTAGTGGCCCACACTGGACAGCCATGCAGTGTGCACTGCCCAGAAGCATCTGCAGGAGAAGTTTTCCCATCTGATAGGTGCCCTCAGCTGCAAGAATGGTTACCCTCTTTCTGCATTCAAGGCTCTTGTTTGCCCAGCCTGGTACCTGCAGGGCTGCACCTGCCCAGAGGAGGCACCACTTCCATGTCTCCCTCAAGCTCCAGTGAGTCAGCAGCTGCCTGCATCTGGGTAGGGAAATAGGGACATGGGGCAAAGGTATAACCAACATCTACCCAAAACAGGCACCCCAAAATGTCACAAAAAGGTTCTGGAGATGTCTTACTATTCTATAACTTGTCTAAGACAGTGTTGGCCAAAGCCAGTGATGCTAAGAGCTACCCTAGCCAAGAAATCCTGGCCTACCTCTTGTCTCCAAAGGGTTTGGCAGGTCTTCACTCTCAGGTGGTAGGTGTGCCTGCCAAGCCTTGACTCAAAAGTCTTTCTGTCTCAAAACCATTTTTTGTTTTTAATGCACTTGAACTAAAAATAGGGTAAATTCATCCTGGTATCTGGGACAAATAATTTGGCAATTTTGAGGAAAACTGTTGTGGCTAATCCTTTGGGGAAAGGAATCAGTTGCTGAAGGACACTTTAAAATTACTTTTTGTATACTGGGCAGCTTACCCCTTTCAGCTGTATGGTTTGTGCTTTTTATCACATGTAAAGAGTTGTGCAGCTGTCACTGCAGTCAACTTTGGATTCCCACCATCCTGAAGAAGAACTCTGTACCCTTATAACTGCCCCCAGCCCCCAGCCCCCAGCCCCTGGACAAGCATTATGGAAGGACACCATCATCTGCCACACCCAGCCTGGCTGTTTTATGATGAGACTATTGTTAGACTAGAAAGAGTCCCAGAGTAGTGATGAATATTGTTTAGCAACTTTTTTCCCCACTAAAATAAGATTAGTCCCACGAGAAGAAAAAGGATTTTGCTGAAGACATTTAGATTGCAATTCACCGTGCAGATTGCTGCCAGGAGGAGCTGCAAAAATTGTATTTCGCTGGCATTTGCTCTTTAGCCTAACAGCCTCCAGGCAGCTGTAAGGCTTTCTCNTCTTTGCTGTTTTGTAACCAACACAGTATCCATGGCATAGGAAATGGGAGGGTGTGGGGACAAAGCATGTAGATACTTATTCTAAAATGTCGCCCACTGTTTTCATGGAGACAAAGACACAGGTCAAACTCCAGGAGTCTGTCTCTACTAAGACAAAAATCACTGTGACTCTGAATGGTAATCATGGCAACTGTAGTTAGCTCACATTGGACCATTTACTCTGAGCCTCGTTCAAGGAGCTGCCTTTATTCATTCTCTGCAGATGAGGAGACTGAATCCCAGAGAGGGTAAGGAGCTTGAATGTGTTACAGTTAGTAAAGAATAGAAATGGTTTGGGGCAGGAACTCTTGAAACTCAGATTCTGGACTACATGGATCAGGTAAGGGTAGGTCATGTGTGGTCTCACCCCAGCTTCCTGTTCTGGCCTTGTGGTCCTTTGCCTTACCCCACCCAGGAGTGTATCCTTCCCGGCACCCTGCTAGACACTCTGCCTTGTGACTATCCTAATTACACCTAAGATCCTAACAAGCATGCTGTCAAATAAGAACCTCATTCTGTCCACCTTCTCTGCTGTTCTGAAAGGCCTCAGAAGACAGGACATGCCTGCATTGTCCACTGTTGAGTGTCTAGCATTGCACAGGGCCCACACCACAGAGGCATGTCCAGAATAATAATATGCTCCCCTCCTTTTGAAACAGTCTTACTATGTAGACCCATAACCCTCCTGCTTCAGCCTCTTGTATGCTGGGCTTACGGGTGTACGTCATCATGCCCAGCTCCTATGTGTTTGAATGAAAGGAGGGAGCCAGAGTGGCATCTGCTTTCTGGGGTAAAGACAGGCTCTGTGGAGGTAGCAGCTGGGCTGGCCAAGGTAGGAAGAGTTGCCAGAGTGGAGGAATGGGAAGTGTGGGTATGTGAGAGGAGGCAGATGGTGCTTCATCTTGGAGGGGTTCTATGGTGTGTCCCGAGCAGGGTTTCTCAGCCTCGGCATCATGCTATTACTGGCTGCCATAGGGTGGTTCTGGCCTATATAGTGGATGTCAGCATGTGTTCTAGTAGTTCTACCAGGATAGGTAAGATTGAATAGCAACTTGATAGGACCTAGAATCACCAAAGAGACATGCCTGTGAGGTAGTAACCAGAATGAGATAGGAAGGCACATCCTATGTGTGGGAAGAATCATTCCATGGTCTGGAGTAACTGACTGAATAAAAATGAGAAATTAGGCTGAACAATAGCATTTGTCCTATTCCTGACTGTAGATACAGTATGATCAGAGGCCTCAAGCCCCTGCCACTGTGACTCCNTCATGGTAAATTGTGCCCTCAAACAGTGATCCAAAACAAACCCTTCCATAAGTCCCTTTTGTCAAGTGTTTATCACAGCACCAATAATAGTAACTAATACAACCACCGATTTCCCAGTGTGATATCCAAAGATGTCTAGACATTTTATGTTAAAATCACCCAACAGTATGGATGTTAAAATGTCCTAAAAGTTGTCTGGTCTATTGAGTGTAGAGNCACTGACTGGACCTGTGGTATATACAGCTGGAAAAGCTTTGACCTCATCCCAGTCCCCAGTGTCAGAATGAACCAGGGCCCAGTGGCATCTCCACTCATCCTTGCTGTCATCATGTGTTTGCTACCTGCCATCCTCAAGACAGGCCCAGATGACACGTGTGTTCTGGAGATAGAAGCAGACATGAGCCTGCTATTGAGAGTCAGAGCAGTAACTCTCACTGGGGTGGGGAATGATCAGGGAAAGCTTTGGAGCGGCACAGTGGCAGCTGCTACCTGGGTGGACTGGAGTAGAGGGTTTGCAGAGTTGTTCTTGAAGCCCTGTTTCAGCTGGCACAGCAGAGACCTGACCCAAGGGGGTTGTGGTACAGGACAGGAAGATGTTGTAGAAAAGGAATGTTGCAGCTTGGCTGGCTGTGTGAACTCAGACATGATCCTAAGACTAAGGGACTGGAGATGATGGTGGCAGTACTTAAGGTACCTGGGGGAGGAGCCAGGATGAATAAAATACATGAATTATGAGTGAAATGCATGAATTGTAGAAATGTGCGAATTCAACATTTAGGCATTCACAAAAAAAAAAATAAACCTACGTACTATGCTCTGCCCATTTTAAAGTTAATTCTTTAGATGTCTAGTCATGTGTTATTTTGAGTTTGCTAAATTCACAGGAACTAACACCTTGAATTCTTAAATCATTGTACCCTGTAATGATGTGAGGTAGTCCTCCCTGGGGCCTCTTAATCAGACTGCTCCGCCAGGGTCTGATGCTTTGTGCTGTGTTTAACCAAACTCNACTTAGAAAGTGTGGTGGTTTTAAATGAAAATGGCTCCATAAGGCTCATAGGAAGTGGCACTGTTAGGAGCTGTGGCCCTGTTGGAGGAAGTATGTCACTTTGAGGTCTCAGAAGTTCAAGCCATGCCCAGTGTCACTCTCACTTCCTACTGCCTGGGGAATCAGCATGTAGAACTATCAGCTACCTCTTCAGCATCATGTCTGCCTGCACGCCTCCATACTTCCTGCCATGGTGATAATGAACTAAACCTCTAAACTGTAAGCCAACCCCAATTAAATGTTTTCCTTTATAAGAGTTGCCATGGTCATGGTGTCTATTCACAGCAATGAAAACCCTAACTGAAACAGAAGGTGTGTTTTATTTTTTCCCCTTCATAAAAATTAAGAGATCTGTTTATCATTGTATTTTATCTTTAGTTATTTGGGGCTATTTTTAAGTAGCATATCATGAGTGCATACATTATTTCAGCATCAGGCATTAATGACACAGTGACATTCCTTAGCCTTTTCCTAGTCATGGGATGAGAACAGTGATTTATTTGCTTTGGGGGCTGCATTTCTTATAGTCAGTGACTAGCAGGCAATAGCAAAAGAATCTATGATGTTTCTAATTTTAAGAACATATTAAAAGTCAGTTTCACTAACAATTGACAAATATACCCAAATGGTAATAAAAGTGACCAAGAGGAAATATATTGGCAGAAACAGATCAAGAAGACATATACTTTGTGATATGGAAAGTGCAAACTGTAAAGAGAACTGCAGTTTGAATGTCTGTCTTTCAGCAGAATTTAGCACGTAAACAGTCTCATAGGAAGGCTTAATAGGGAGGCAGTGTGTGGATTCCTACAGGCTTTCAAGATTCCTCCCTGTGTCAAGTTACTGCCTTGCACCTGATTAAACAGCTGAAAAATCTCAGGCTTTTTCTGTGAGTAGTTTATTATCTCCCGAGATCCACTATTAATCCCTTAATTTGCAAGATGGTTGCCATGAGAGTTTCTTATCAGGCAGCAGAAATCAGACTTAGCCAGACCTTGTAACTCTGTGTGCAACAGATGAATTGGGTTGATAAGGCAAAGTTTTTTCTTTAAAAAATATTTTTAAATTAAAAGTTTGATTTAGAAATTGGTGGCAACTTTGAGGTATTGGCTTGTGACTTCTGTGTAATGTCAGCTGTGTGACCACCTGATCCCAAACTGGGATTCTGTGTAATCTCAGCTATGTGACTTCCTGATCCCAAACTTGGGTGGGTAGGACATTTGAACCTGCTTTTACTCCTTGTATGTTTTCTGGGTCTGCTCTTCCTCACCTTGAGCAAAATAGAAGAGTTTCCCTAGATGGGAGCCAGGTGGTGAACTGGAATNTTCAGGGGCATGTAGAAGGGTCACAAAGTTGCAGCCAATCCTTGGCATGTGTTATATGAGCACAGTGTGGCCAAATTTTCTAAGAGAATTCAGAAATCCAGGCATGCATACGTATACATACATACATACATACATATATGTATGTGTATGAATTTAAAATGTTAGCAATAGTTTTCAAATTTTGTAAACAGTGTGTCAGTCCAACAGAACACATCTGCTAGCTAGACCTTGAGTTTAGCATGTCTAGAGGAGATCACCAATTTACAGCCTCAGAAACTGGGTGTCTGGGCAGTAGCCGTACCCTGAGTCAGCCCCATGCTGTTGGCAGGGACTGTGGGCATCGCAGACTACTGGGAGATCGTGCTGGGCCTTGCCAGCTTTAGTTTATGCATTCATCTCATTTACTGACTCACTCCGTTTGAAAGGAACTTTTTGGAGACAAAATGTCTAGATGGAGAGCAACAGCTTTTGGGCAGCCAGGTTTGTGCATCTCTCTAGCCAGAGAAACTCAAGGGCTCTTGGGCAGAAGGTATTCACTGGTGACCTTGAACTCCGGTCCTGAAAATACTAGCTATCTCTCAGTATCACACCTTGGTAGAATAAAAAAACTGGTTAAGTCAACTTTTAGAAACTTGTCATTACTCAAGTAGCCTCTGTGGCTAAGCTTTCCAGCTTCCTGTGCATGGGCCAAAATAAATGGGCTTCACGCTGCTTGGTACTAGAAAGTCAGTAGCAAACTTGAAGTTAACTGAGCTAAGTGCATGAGAAACAAGGCCTGGGTTGTTTGTTTGTTTGCTTGCTTATTTTAGTTTTGTTTTGTTTTGTTTGAGATAATGTCTTGTATGGCCTAGGCTAGCCTTGAACTCTATGTAGCTGAGGCTAACCTTGAATGCCTCATCCCAGGGCAGGGTTACAGCTGTGTGCCACCACCTAGCCCAGAGCTTTATATTAGTGTGTATGGCTGACTTGATCCTGCCTCCTGGAATCCTTGTCTGTGGGATTATGGTCCCCTGTCCTTGGTGTTGGCTGGTCTAGCAACTACATTGTGATAAAGAGCTCCCCAGAAGCAATGAGGGTAGGGGGGGTATCACGTCCAGGGCTATGTCATGTACAATTATAATATNCTATTGCTAGCAGATTCTTTCCCCAATGGCTTTGATGATACAAGTTCTCATGCTGTGAGCTGCCAAAGAACCAAGGATGGCCCCTGCAGCAAAACTAGTTAATTCATGTGCTCAAGTCCAGTTGCCACAGATTCTGGAGCTTGGAGGCATAATTGCTCTCATGAGTTTTCAGCTGAGACCTCCAAACTGGCCAACACCCTGTTTGCTGCTTATGAGGGGCTCCGACCACAGGACAGAATGAGCAGAGGTTAATTCCTGACCCCCAGCAACTATGAGATGTGTACTGTCTTAAGCTTTTGTGTTTCTGGTAATTTGCCACCTAGCAGTAGATAGCTAATTGAATTTGTTGAAGAGCGGGCTGGAGAGATAGTTCAGTAGATAAAGCACTGTCTGTGCAAGTGTGAAGACATGAGTCTGAATCTCCAAATCCATGTAAAGCTGGTACCTAGCTCTATAATCACAGCACTTCTATAGAGACATGGGAGGCAGAGAGAAGAATCCTCAGCAGCCCTTTCCCTCCTGGTTAGGGAACAGAAAAAGAATAGAGACCCTGTCTGAAGGTGGAAGGCAAGGACTGAAACTTGAGTTTGTCCTTTGACCTCTACACACACTGCAGCACATTTAAGCCTGTACACACACACATGAATACAACATACATACGCACTTGAAATTAAAAAGTTACATTCATTATCGACATTTTTATTCATGGTTATCTTATGTGTTTCAATTAAACAAATATGTGCTTTATTATGATTTAATGCTAAATGTTCTATAGACTTGTCCTAGAGCTTTATATCAAGTATTTATAAGGACTATATATTTTGTTTTGGTGCTCTGTTAGTGTTGTGGACTATCATTTTAAGATGTGTTACATTCGTTTATGCTGCGGAACATTTGTTTAATGATGCAAAGATATGTTGCATTCTTTTATGTTGCATTTGTGTAACTCTGCAAAGCTGTGTTACTGTGCCTGTGTAATACATCTGATTGGTCTGATAAAAAGCTGAACAGCCAGTAGCAAGGCAGGAGAAAGAATAGGCGGGACTGGCAGGCAGAGAGAAGAAATAGAAGGAAAGCAAGAGAGATCAAGGATCAAGAAAAGAAGGGGACAATCATACAGCCACACAGCCAGCCATGGAGTAAGAGTGAAAGTAAGATATACAGAAGTAAGAAAAGGAAAAAGCACTGAGGCAAAAGGTAGATGGGATAATTTAAAGTTAGGAAACCTGGCTAGAAATAAGCCAAGCTAAGGCTGGGCATTTACAAGAATAATAGGTCTCCATGTGTATTTATTTGGGAGCTGGGTGGCGTGCCCTCCAAAGAGTAGAGTAAAAAANAACCAACTACATCTTAGTTGGGGTTTCAGTTGCTGTGGAGAGACACCATGACCATGGCAACTCTTATAAAGGAAACTATTTAGTTGGGGTGGCAACTTATAGTTTCAGAGGTTCAGTCCATTATCATCATGGTGGGATATGGCAGTGTGCAGGCAGGCATAGTATTGGAGAAGGAGCTGAGAGTTCTACATCTTGATCCATCGGCAACAGGAAGTGAACTGTGACAGCAGGTGTAGCTTGAGCATATATAAGACCTCAAAGCCCCCCCTCCCTGTGACATACTTCCTTCAACAAGGCCACACCTCCTAATAGTGCCACTCCCTTTGGGGACCATTTTCTTTCAAACTCCCACAGGTACCGTCTGAGTCAGACCTGAAACTTTCTTAATCAGCACATTGTGTTCTTTTGCTCACTCACACATACTTAGTCTCAAAGTTTGACTATGTTTTCATCATAGTCATCAGTTAGAATTCCTACCTGGATTCTCCCACAAGAAAAATCACGCCTCTCTCTGTGCTTGTGTGTGGTACGCATGTCCTTGCTTATGGCTAGTTTCATTGTGTGTCACAATGTCATATAAGAGCTGAAGTGTTAGAACTAGGATCAGTCAGACAGCTGAGTGAGTAAAGGCTCTTGCCTCCAAGTCTAATGANCTGTGTTGGGTTCCTGAGACCCACATTGTGGAAGGAGAGCTGACTCCCAAAGGTTGTCCTCTGACCTCGTCATACAAACTCACATGTGCCCTCTCCCAAAAATAAATGATATAATAAAGTATTAGAACTCACTAGTCACTAGAGAATTCAATTAAGCTCTTACCATTCAAATAATCTTAGGTTGATTTTGAAAAGCAATTTTAAATGCGATAATTGGATAGTCATGGACAATACTAAGAAATGTTTAGGCCCAAATGCCTAAGCTAAATAGAATCAGGAACAAAAAGAAAATGAGCAGAAAAAGGAACAACCNCAAATATGCTACAGCTAAAAACCAAAAGCCCTCCTCAGAGTGGTATTTCAATGTAGGGGAACTGAAGTCTCCATGTCTGTCTCTTCCCCAGGACACCGGAGTCTCCTACCAGCTATTCTCAGATGTCAGTCAGTGCACAGGTCATTGGGGGATTCAACTGACTCGGCCCCACTTCCTGCTGATGTTGCTGGGCCCCAGCACATCACAGTGAGCCCAGAAGACCTCTCTTTACCTTGCACAACATTCACTTGCCAGCATCTCCTCTTTCTCCTCCCTCTAGCCTGCATTTCCAGGCAATTCTTAATTAGATTTGTCAGGCATTTACCCTCTAAGAGGATAGTCTCTTAGGAAAAGTTAGGGGTGTATGGGATCTCTGTGCATGTGTTTTTTCAGTAATGACAGAAGCTCTGATTGTAAATCAACTGATTCATAAATGGATCTCAGATTAGTTAATTGACATGGCTTGAACTGCTATGACAGTGCTTCCAGAGGGTCTTAAGAAGCTGGACTTTCCTGGGGTGGGAAGCAGATAGTAGTTTTGCCCTAGAAGGGATGCCATACAGATCATCCTGCAGGTATCCTAGGGTAAGCCTGGACTTTGGAATTCAACTTCATCTTGTAAAAAGCTTCCCTCTGAGAGATGAAGGAGATGGGCACGCAGAATAGCCCTCCTTTTGGGACAAACTTTCTATAGTCCCACATCTTTAATTCAGCCTATTTTTTATATATTTACAAATTTACTTTTACTGTGGTGTGTGTGTGTCTGTGTGTGTGTGTGTGTCTGTGTGTGTGCAGGCACTTGTGTGTCAACTGTGTAACTGAAGGAGAGGACAACTTTTGGGAATCCATTCTCTTCCACTGTAGGATAAAGGTATTGAATTCATGTTATCAGGCTTGTGTGGCAAGGGCCTTTATCGTGGCTATCTTTTACCATCTCCTTTTTAAATACAAATACCCACCATGTAGCCCAGCATGGCCTCCAATTCCAGCTCCTTCTGGTTCCATGCTCAAATGCCAGGTTTGCAGGCATCTATCATCATCTAGTTGGACTGTTGGGCCTTGATTCACATTAAGGTGATACTAAAGACCATTAGCCCCTGAGCAAACCCCTAAAAAATGCTTCACAAGTGCAGTGCCCTGAGCCAACATCTACTTTATTAGATAGACACAGTAGGTACGTATTGAATGTGCAGAACTTCATTTTCTTTATCTGTGAATGAGAATGTCTACATAGCTTTGACTACAAAGGCTGATTAACTGACTAGTTCAGTGACATGGACAGTTTGCAATGTTGCAAGTCCAGAGCCAAATTATCTTGGNCCATCTTTAGCCCACTTAGGAGTCATTTATTGCCTTCCTGTATATGTGACCTAATATCTTTGTGGCCATTAGTTAAATCATTTGGAATGGACAAACAGAGCAATAGCTTCTAGAAGTGAAAGGCTTAGAATACCATCATATAGCATCTGAGCCCTATGACTGAACTGTTCTGTGGCTGCCTACTGATGTTTCCACCAAAATACTTGAAGAATGTCTTGATTTATGATTGCCTGTGTTCTTTTATTTAAAAGCTTCATGAAACTGTTTCCATGTTGGAAGTAGAATTTGGAGTCACTTGAATCTGTGTGGTCACATGGTCTCATATTTGGCTCCAGAATCAACTCTTTTCTCCCTTCTGAGGTGAAAGCTGTGTTTTTGAATCAACAAGTCAAATCTATTTATTTTGTGCTTCATCACCATAAAATTGACACTCTTAATTTTTTACTAAGTAAATATGTAATGAAAGATTTAATATATCCAAGGACTATTGACTTTTAGAGGCTCTTGGCTGTTTGTCATGGGAAACAGTTTATTAAAATGTTTGCTGTAGGAAACTTTCTGAACTGTGGCAGCAGGTTGATTTACTCTGTGACTTTGGGTGCTACTCACCCCCTGATTCTGCTTCTGATTAATTTATATGTTTTAAATAGCTCTGTAGAGGGCCTCAGAAATCAGAACATAGCTAAAAGCAATACAAAAGTTACTACTGAAATAATAGGAAAATTTTACTAACAGTTAATTTTAAAAACAAAAAGCAGCATCTAGTAGGGTTTTTCTTTTTCTTTTTCTATTTATGAAGTGTATTCAGCTCTTCAGGAGGAGTCTCTCCCCTTGACTCTTGTCTCCAGCCTGATTTGTAGTCATTTATTACTATCAACAAATTACCCTGAAACTCAGCAGTGTGATGCAGCAAGCCTGCATTGTCAGAGTCCCCTTTGGGTACATCATTGCTGGGTTCTGTTGCCACAGACTCTCCTAAGGCTCCAGTTAAGGCTCTCCTCTTATCTGAAAGCTCAGTAATGGACATCTCTCTTCCTGGTCCACACATGGGACCAGTGGCAAGATGCAGTTCTTTCTGGAATGTTGGCCAGACTCTTCTTTCTGTTCCTTGCCATGTTGGCCACTCCATAGGGCAGTTTACTATATGACAGCTTTTGTTTTGTTTTCTTCTGAGACAAAATCTCTCTATGTAGCCCCTGGCTGACCTGGAATGTGTCTCTGCCTTCTGAGAACTGGGATTAAAAGCATGCACCACTGCACCCAGCTTGATATGACAACTTTTGACNATGGAGCAAGGAAAGGAGAGGGACGAAGACCACGGTCTTCTTCCAGCCTCTATCTGAAGAGACATATTGTTAACTGTATTCTGTTTATTGGAAGCAGGTGCAGTCCATACCCAAGGTTACAAAGGATGTGAATACTTTCAGGCAGTACCTTTGAGGACCACCTTGGTCTTTCTATCACACACAGTAAGGGCTGAATAAATATGAGTTGAATCCTTCAGTAAAGCTTGCTCTCTGTCCTGTACAGTGAGATGCACACCAGAGTCCCATCACTCCTTGCTTGCAGTGAGCTTAGGTTGGTTGTAGGTAGACTTAACAGCCATGATGTAGATCAAGGACTAATGGGTTAACATTGCAGGTACCCTTTGTTCTGCAAGTTTGGTGACTTTATAATGTGTTATATTCTTGAAATTTGCCAACAGTAGATACTAATTTTTCTCACCCCCCCCCACATAAAAGTTGCGGTGATAGATATGTTAATTGTTTGAGTCTAGTAATTATTTCACCATTTGTATGTATAATAACCTGTCTCTTATACACATCTAGATGTGTATAAGAGACAGCTGTGTGTGTGTGTGTGTGTGTGTGTGTGTGTGTATGGTTTTTATTTTGTTTTTTGTCAGTTCTACCTCATTTAAACTGGGAGAAATAAAATTCCTGTGTTCACTCTCACAGTGTGCTGATACCCAATTCATGCTGCCTTTGAATTTTAGCATTGATTTTTTTTTCCTTCCTTTTTTTCCCTTTCACATTGATGTACTCATTTCAAGATTTCAAGACTTTATTCCTGGCGCCACATCTCCCACCAGATAGCCAGAGTTTTGAACGCCAACTTTGATAATTAAAATTCTGTTGCATTCCCCCAAAACAGCACAAATGGTGCCATTAAGCCTGGAAGAAAAGATTCGTAAGCACTTTACCTAGTAATTTAAATATAACACTCTGGCAGCATTGGTTTGGGGTATTTTTAATTCCAATTAGAACACTATTACTGAACATTAATATCTTCTGCACTGTGCTCCATTGTGGTCTCTGGTTCATTTTGGATGTCTAGCTTTTAAACAAACAGTTTGGGTACATAGCTGTAGCAACCCACATGGTTTCTTGTGGCCTTTGGGAATCACCAGGTCTCCAGCATAATTAGTATAAATCAAAATTCTCTAGGAAAATGGTATGTCTGGACAGCACCATATCAAAATGACCTACTTAATTTAAGAAAACTATTGTTTCCACTTACATGCTAACCTTGGATGCCTTNACTGACAGATTTTCTATCACCCTTCCCTACCTGTTTTTTTTCTTAGAAAAGGAAAGGGAATGGAAAGGCCCATTCTACTTCATCCAAGGTGCAGACCCCCAGTTTGGGCTGATGAAGGCCTGGTCCATCGGGGATTGTGACAATGGCGGTGATGAGTGGGGGCAGGAGATGCGTCTCACTGAGCAAGCCGTTGAGGCCATCAACAAGCTGAACCCAAAACCCAAATTCTTTGTTCTTTGTGGAGACCTCATCCATGCCATGCCAGGTAAGCTTTGGGTTGTCATGCGTGATCTTTTCTTCTTCTGTTAATCCTGACCAAGTATAGGCAGGAAAAGTAGATTTTCTTCCAAAGACATCTCTGTTTGGTATCGTTCTTACTCTTCAAAGTAGTTGTGTTATCATTGAATGTTAGAAAATGCATACTCACTTTATATTTAGAACTTGGTGAGATTAATCACAGTAATTAGGCCCAATTACAATTCTGATGACCCAAGCTTAGTAGGAAAACACACCCCATATGTTACCTTGCTATGTTTCCAAGGACAGACATTACAACTTCCAAATACCTTGTCTGTAATTTGTAACTATAATCTGTAACTGTAATCTGGTCCCTTCTTTAGTTGTCTCTCTTTTTAAATTTTTATTTTATGTGTATGGGTGTTTTGCCTTCATTGTATGTATGTGCACTATGTGTGCAGTACCTGCACACACCAGAAGAGGCATCAGATCCTCTCAAACTGGAGTTCCAGACTTTTGTGAGCTATCATGTGGGTGCTAGGGATTGAACGTAGGTGCTTTGCAAGAGCAGGAAGTGCTCTTAACTACAGAACCGTCTCTAACCCTACTCTCTTTGCTTTTTACACTTTTATTTCTCCCATGTGTGTTGTTGCTTTAGGTATATCTGGGTCCAGGGGCTCAGAAGTGGTTATCTGAATTTGATCTCTCCATCTCTCAGCTATGCTTTCCTCCTAGTTGACTTCATTTGCAGTTAAACTGTCTAGATAGTGGCTATAAACCTAGGGAGTTTTAGGTTTATAGAAATCACAGCAGAAACAAAGTGACCTATTTTGGATGGTCCAGTCAGAGTCACAGACCATGTTTANTTGACTTACATGTGCCCAAAGCTAAGTTGTGAGGTTAGCTCTACTACAGCCCTGTGGTCTGAAGAATGGGATGGTTTTCCTAAAGAAAAGTAAGATGCTGGCCTTTGAGCATCTCTGCTCATGTGGCCTGCTGCTTTCACCATGTGTTCTGATCTTTTCTATTGCTTTGCTCACAGGAGAAGGGGAGGGCAGGAGGGAAGAGGAAAGGAGCAAGTGAGGAGGAGAACAGGAGAAAGAAGTGCTTGGAAGTTTCTAGAACTCTCTTCCTTCTCTCCAACACCCTCACTCAATATCCTTCTGTCTCAGATAGGCCCTCAGCCCAGTGATCAAATATAATAAGCAAGTAGAAGGTGGCCCTTCCCATCAAAGGCTGAGGTAGCTTCCATGGCCTCCTCCCCCTCCCTGCCCCTGTCTCTGCTTCCTATAACAGAAGGGACTTGAAGACCAGGGTAGAAATAAGTAACGGGGATATCTGCGTTTGTCTAACTTTACTTTTATTAACTGCTCCAGAAGCTGAGATGCTTTGCAAAAAGGTGGGCACATTTCAGTGATCAGTATCCAGCTCCTCCTGTCTGGCCACCTGTGTGTCCAGAACTAAACCCAGAGTGAAGATGCNATGGAAAAGGGGCAGCTGGAACTCTTTTCTGTAACATTCATGGAAAACAAGAAGCAGGGAAAATTCTCAGGAGTGTCCTTATCTCTGTTCACTGGTGTCTTACATAAAGTCATGCATGTGGCCATGTGTACATTGATGACTCCTGGATTGGGCCTATAAAAAAGTGACAGGAAGAGAGAACAGAAGACAGTCACCTCATTTAGAACCCAGGAACCTGGCTACCAGCTCCCTGCCCACTTGTGATGAAGTAGGTGNGAGGAGACAATCCCCTTATATCAGGCTCTCAGTTTTTGAGCCAAGAACCCATAGAAACAGCAAGAAAGTAAAACCACAACACAGCCAGGGGCTACANAGTAGCTAGAAAGCAGAGCTGAGTGCTGGAGAGACCCAGACAGACCCTGTGCCAACCTCCAGAGTCCCCGGATCCATACACATGGCATGGAGACAGCAGCCCTCTACTATACAACAGAGCTGACCATCGGGCAGCTCTACACAGAAATATATTTGTGAAAATAGTCCTCTGTTTTNTAGTAAAGTATACTAGCCACTTATAAACTTGACCTTTTTTGATGACTTATGGCCAGAGGTTCACAGGTGTTAAGATACTACAGTGTGGAAATAGCTATAGGCCTTAGCTTCTGACATACTAAGGCAAACTAAGGTGATGGGTTCATGGACCCAGCACATTATTGCTATCTCTAAATGGTCTGCTTTGCAGTTAACTGGTGTCTTTAGGGTGATAGGGCCCTATGTGCCATCAGCTTGGTACTGTTGCTCTGGACCACAAGGTGGGCAAAGGTCTGGTTCTGTTGACCCTTGAACATAGATACAAAATTAGCATTTTTCTGTTCAGTGGCTTCAGGATATCATGAGGCTCCCTGGAATTATATAATATGTCCTTGTGGATGTTTACCAACTTGTTCTGAATTATGTTAATGTATTCAGCCACATTTTAAAATCAGATATAAAATAAAAGCTTTTCTTGCAATTATATTGCTTCTTAAATAGAATATACTAAACACAAATAAATGAAAAGATAGATTTTTATGATCAGTCCTAACCATTGGTCAGAAGATCTTAAAATGTGAGCCTGCAACCTTCTGAGCATACACTTTATATCCAAGGTGACTGGATCAGAAGTCATAATCTTCTCTGAAGATGTGGGCTATGTTGAGGGGTTTTAGCTGAGCCAGATAGAGGACTTTAACTGTTTTTGAATATTTTGTCTGAGATTAAACAGAATGTTTTAAAGCTAGTTACAATTTTTTAATATGCAGTAAGTTGCTTCCCTCAGTGCGTACACCAGGGCTGACTAGAAAAGTAATTATTTGCTTTGACTGCTTAGCACATTGTTAATGACCAAATGCATATATTAATAAGCAAATAAAATCAGAAGACATGCTTTTAATTCTACCATATAGTATCTTGGGTCAAGTAGATATTAACTCAAAATGAAGCAAAAGAACTTTCCAAATAATGAATTTTTTAGTGAAAGTAATAATATCCTTTTTCCTTGTAACTATCCACTGTAACATTCATTCATCCACAAATATTCATTGAGTGCAGGGTAAGTGCCAATTACAGCACTGGTCGCTGTGGGTATAATAGTGGAAATGAAAGATCAAGGCCTTTTGCAGAGCTGAGAGTTGACGGGAGACGATGCATAGGTGGTGGGAGGAGTCACTGTGCCAAGGCTTCAGCTTCGTTTTGTACAAACATGTCTTCATTTTACAGGTACCCTTATGATTTTTTAAGTGGCTTTTTATTTGCTATTANAACTTCTCTGTGAGATTAGCCACATTAAAAGTGGCAAATTAAGATCTTGTACATGTTACTGAGACCATTGATTTCCAGTCCTTCAGCTCTCAAGCCCAGGGTGACTTTTGTAGGCCCTGCTGACACTGAGTCATCGACCCACTGAGAGTGTCCTCAGGAGCCTTGTTAGAGTCCAGCAGTTTCATGTGGATGACCAATCGGAATGTGATGGTATAATTATGGAACAAGAGATTCCATTGAGCCTCTTCTGTGTTACTGACCACGTGTTCATCCCTGTGTATTTGGACTGCTGTAACTCCATGAAACGGACAACCCAGGTCAATTCTTCCCTTATATAAAATGTCTTAGAAGAGTTCTTGTATGTTACCTCTGCCTAAGCAACTGTGGCATGCTTGAGTTTCTAGTGAGCGTTAGCCTCAGGAGCTTCCATTCTGTAAAGGGAGGCAATGCTCCCATCCTTCATCTTCTGTAGCTGCTGGAACAATGCACACTCACTCAACAGATCCNGAGGCACAAAGTACAATATGAGTCTGCAGGGCTGTGCTCCTCGGAAGCCTCTCCCATCTAGAAGCTGCATGCGTTTCTTGGCTTGTTGTGCATCTTCAAAGCCTATAGTCTTGTGTCTTCTCTGGCCTCTGCTCCAGCTTCTGGGATGCTCCTTCTCCATCTGACTGGCCTCCCTCCGTCTCCCTCCCTCTGATATAGATCTGTGTGATTACACTGGGCCTGCCTGATAGCCTAGAGTAATCTCTCAGTCTGCAGAGTCTCCTTTGCCATGGCAGATAAGGTACTTACAAGTACTGGGAGTTAGCATGTGGACATCTCAGAGTAGGCTTTATTCAGGCCACCATAGATGACTTGTGATGAGTGAAATTCAAGGTCTGTAACTGGCCATTGTCGGTGCTGCCAGCTCACCTGCTCATAATAGCTGTACAAAACAGATGCAATAGTTTTGCGATTTCCATTTTTGCTGGCAGGGTAAAACTGGCTTGGAGCAAGGAAGTACCTTCTCCTAAGGCCTTGTAGCCTAAATGTGGTAGACTTGCTTCCGTTCTAGACCTCATACATTTCCCACTGTAGTGTTACTATTACAAAATGTGGCCCAGAAAATGACCAGAGCCTCCTGGAAATGGAGCATCTCTGCCCTAGGCAGATCTAGCAGGTCTTTATGAAGTCACCAGATGAATCTTACGGACAATAAGGCTTGAGATGCATTGACTTACCAGACTAGGATGCATAGGCCCAGTGTGTTCTGCTTTTCATGTATTATATATAATACCTGTGTGCCTGCCAGGAGCCAGTGAGAAATCCCTTCATGTGTTATCAATGATGGCATTTAAGCAAGAGAACCATCACTCCTTTATACGTTTGCTCAGGTTTCAGAGTAAATGCTTTTAAGTGTGTAGGTTTTGTTTTACTTCTTAAATACTCTGAGTAACTAAAGCAGGATGCTCTCTCCTATAGAAAACACCCACGACAGCATGTTAGCAAAGTGCCTTGGAAAACAGGCACACCCATTTTCTTTAACTGGTTGTACGTAGATAGTCATGACTGAGTTTTTTATTTGGATTACGTGCATGCACAGAAATCGTTATCTGTCATTCCAACACTCAGGAGGCTCTGAAAATTAAGACTGTTTTTCTTAAATTTAAATTTGTTTGGCTGGTAACAAAACTGCTTTGAATAGACTGTTCCTAGTGTTTATCTAATGAGATGCTCACACATTTGTTGGTAGAGAATTCCCGGGCTGTAATGAGTTATTCTCAAGCTCTTGCTTTGTTAGTACATATTCTGTCCTCTCTATTCCCCTTCCAAAGTTTGTAAAATTCCAGTTTTAAACAAGATCCATCCTGGAAGGTTTTGCAGAAGAATTTATGGATCTGCAGAATAGATACTTGCAACTTACAAAACCACTTTATCCCTAGAAGCAAAAGCTTCTTTCCTGTTTCAGCTTGTGTGATTCCCCAAGTTAATTTCTGCACATCTTTTACATGGCAAACACATATTAATTTCAAGATTTAAATGGTCTCTGATGTCTTAAGGTTGAATTTTTGAGACCAAAGGGCCTCAGTGTGAAACTGGAATTGATTCCAGAGATGAGTAGAACAAATGGAAGACAGGGTATGCACAGAGTGGGGTTTGTTAGGGACGAGGGAGAATAAACCACTTAGGTGGAGAAGTCTTCATGGTAGAGGAGGGCTGGGCTTCAGCAGAAACAGCTGCAGAGGCTGGAGAGGGCCACTCAGTGGTCAGACACTGAGGAATGGGTGTCACCATGAGAATGTGATTAGAGATACCTGATAAATGGGATTATGTTTTTCCTTCAGATAAAAGGCCTGAACAGATCAGAAAAGTAAACTTTCTTCTGGCTTGGTAGCCTTCACCTTAAACTGGGTACAAAGGGGTGGGCTAAAGTCCAGATAAAAGTTGTCACCACCCTGTGAACATCCAGACACTTTTCCCCACTTGGTGGCTTCTACTTCTGTGAAGAATGAATAAGTTGGGGAAGGAAGGCATTGAGCAAAAATGGAGTGTGTTGGTGTGTGGGCTCTAGGCAAGGGATAGAGCCATTTGCGTTTCTCTTGCTTACATAGTCCAGGAGGTTGATGTTCATTTTTCTCAGGCCAAGNAGACAAATGTGAACAAAATTCTGGTACTAGACAGACTCTGATAAGCAAAGCCTCAGAGGCATAATTTTAAAACCAAAGCCAGGATTAAGGCTCTGGCTTGCAAAGGGCCTTATCTCAACCCCCAAACATTATCAAGTTCACCTTCCTCAAAGCTTAGTTTTAAGATCCTAGTGGGCAGTGAGTGTGTGAGGGGTGTGTGGAGTTATTGACTGCTGGACATGGGGAGGGAATGCAGGTCAGATGAGCCC
>LZPO01066352.1:174413-190697 GCA_001675575.1 Neotoma lepida | reverse complement strand
CCTGGGGTGATCCATGCCTGTCCCTCTTAGGGTCCTCCTTTTTACCCAGCTTGGTATGCCAGCCTGTGCTGACTCCCATGGGAGACCTTACCCCACTTATGAGAAGTGGATGGAGGAGGGGGGGCAGGAGCAGGGGGTGACTGTGGTTGGTATGTAAATGCTTTACATCTAGTATCCACTTATGAGTGAGTACATACCATGTTCGTCCTTCTGAGTCTGGGTTACCTCACTCAAGATGATTTTTTTCTAGTTTCATCCATTTGCCTACAAATTTCATGATGTCATTGTTTTTTACCACTGAGTAATACTCCTTTGTATAAATGTACCACATTTTCTTTACCCATTCTTCGGTTGAGGGGAATCTAAGGTTGTTTCCAGGCTCTGGCTACTATGAATAATGCTGCTATGAACATAGTTGAGCAAGTGTCCTTGTGGTGTGGTTGAGCATCTTGAGTATATGCCCAAGAGTGGTACTGCTGAGTCTTGAGGTAGTTCTCAATTTTCTGAGAAACTGCCATACTGATTTCCAGAGTGACTGTACAAGATTGCACTCCCACCAGAAAGAGATGGACATTTGATTATTGAATGAGAAGAAATGACTAGAGTTGATGGTAGGGACTAAGCTGCCTTTTGACTAGGGACACACAAAAAAGTCTTCCAGATTCTTATCCAGAGATAAGCATTGATGTCAGCATTGACATCAAAACAAAACAAAAACAAGCAAACAAACAAAACCTGCCAGCTGAGAGACACTTCCCATGTTGTGTGCTCCGTGGTGCACTGAGAAGCCTTAAAAGGAACTGAGCACACAGGAAGAAACAGGAAGAAACAAAAGTCTGAGCAAACGCAAACAGAAGCTCACATAACAAGTCAAGGTTTCTTCTGGGCACTGTAACACAGGTCCAAAGTGGTGGCTTTTTGAGGCCAGTTTCTTAACCTGAGTGGTCATCGTAAGTAGGATTCTGTCTTGCTAGTAAACCCTGAAAAACTAGGTAGAGTTCAGGATGTTTGCATAGATTGCTTAAGGAATTAGGTGGGGGGAAAGTCCTTAGTTTTCATCAAATCTTTTAATGGCTTCTGAGACTTAATTTTAATGTGTCAACTTCACTGGGCTTAAGGATGCCCAAGTGGTTGTTAAATCAGTATTTCTACTTCTGTCTACAAGGGTGTTTCTAGAAGAGATAAGCATTTGAGTCTAATTGAGGAAAGACCTGACCTCACCAGTGTGGACAGGTGGCATTCAGAACAGAGGTCACTGTAAAAAAATGGTAGAAAAAGGGCAAGTGTGTCTCTCCTTTAAGCTAAGACTATCTTCTTGGATGTGACTGCTCCTGGGTCTCAGGCTGCCACCAACCTTCCTGGGCTGTGCCTTACAGGCAGCTGGGCATGATTTCTTGGCCTCAATAAACAAGAGCCAGTTCCCATAATAAACCAGCTCTGATAATATTCTGTGTAGCTCTGTTGGTTCTCTGGAGAACCCTGACACATAACCTACTCTGTGACTCAGGGANGGAAGTTCCCAGGTCCTGGGAGCAGATATGCTTGTGATCTGGTCCCTAATTTCTGCTCCCTCCTGGAGACCCTTGACTCACAGCAGACCATGCCTGGAAGCCTTCAGGCAAAAGCAGATGGCAGGCTGCTCAGTAGTGCCAGGTGGGGCTCCCCCACAGCAGAGAGAGCTGCACTGGGGCCACCCCCACAGCAGAGAGAGCTGCACTGGGGCCACCCCCACAGCAGAGCAGCTGCACTGGGGCTCCCCCAAAGCAGAGCTGCACTGGGGCTCCCCCACAGCAGAGAGAGCTGCACTGGGGCTCCCTCCACCTCACACCCTTCCTTGGGATTTTCTGGAGCCAATGCATAGAAACATCCGAAACCTGAAGAAGCCCTGGCATGGCAACATGGAGTAGACACAGCTAATGCCTTCTAGCTTTCGCTAATCAACCGGAATATTTACATCTTTCCTGTGCTGTTTCTACTCTCATTTTCTGGAATTAGAACATTCCACCTCTTTCATTGGCCTATTTTCTGCAACTAATACTAAAAGGGGACATGCTCCTGAAGGAGTTCAATTATCAGGTAATTGGTCAAGTGATCAGAATGGGAAATGAACAAAATAATGGGAAACTGGAAAATGGAAGTTGAAATGCCAGAGCTGCTGAGGAGTGTGTTTCTCAGACTCCCGACATTTGGAGGCTTTCCTGTGTGTTTCACATTCTGTGTTCACCTTGNCCTTCCATAGTCTACTGGGAAGCCACTGCAGGTTCTGTTTACCGTATATTATTTGGCTTGTATAAAACTTCATTATTCTTTTCTTCATTTATTATCTTGCTATGGTGAAGCACTACTGTTATAATCTGTTAATATTTTTGTGAAGAAATGTTGTGTTAAGCTGGGCCTGCTGGTGCAGGTCTGTAAACTCAACCACCCAGGGGACTGAGGCAAGAGGATTGCAGATCCAGGGTATTCTTAGGCTACTGAGTGAGTTCCAGGCTAGCCTGAGCAACTTAGTGAGGTTCTGTCTCAAAATAAAAATTCAAAAGAGTCATGGGACCCTGAGTAGCTCTGCACTTGCTTGACTGTGTGACCCAGGGCCAGCCTGGGTTGGTGGGAGGGGAGAAGGGACTTTGTGTCAATCAGAAGTAACTGGAATTTTTGTGCAAACAATTCGCCTTTCTCAGCCTTCTCCTTTCTGTTTTCAAAAGCACATGAGAGCACATTTGATAGCACACTAAAGCCTCTTGGTGTGTCAGCCAGTTTACATTTTATTAATTGTATCTCTTCCACTGGTTAATGGTACAGATGCAACAGTGAGCGGCTAGGAGATCCTGGGTGCTGCCAGGATAATAAGCTGTAGCTTTTAGATGCAAAATTAAATGAATCTTATCTAATAACATGTATAATTCAAAACCTGGTAGAAGCTGATTAAGCTTGATCTGTTAGCAGCGTGGGTCGAGTCACCACATGAGTGATGTTTATGCCTGCAAAGTTTGAGATCAGTGAATTTACATACCTCAAGTAATTAGGGGAAGATAATGAAAGCATTAGAGATGGAAAGGATTATGGCTCCATAAATTTTCTGAGGCTAGATGAAAGCAAATGTGTCCAACCAAAGGAGTAAATCACTCCCACAAGTCCCACTTGTGGCACATTGTGTAACCATGTCCCCACTTCTAGTGGGGATGCAGTTCCTGAAACAGAAGGCCCATTCCTGAGAAGTGTCTCTGGCCCCTGTAGTCACAGCTAGTCCCTCACAGCTGGCTCTTGAAGTCAAGTCATCAGATTTACTCATTTGTTTTTCTAGTTGGTGACAGCAAATATCCTCATGGTTTTAGCAAGNAGCAAGCAGCATGTCTGACCACAGGAAGCCTACAGGCTGGGCAGGAACAGAGACGCAAGCATAAGGATTCATGACTAAAAACCAGGTTTACATAGGCTTGACTGTTTGCCTGTGAAGAGCATCCCTGCACGTATCTAACAGCCCCTGCTGGTGGGNTCTTACGTTAGGTCCTGTGGTAACCAAGGCTATAAGTTGCCCTCTGTGAGCCTACCTCTGTACATCTATGGATCGGTTAAAAGAACATGACTGTGAAGTCACATGACTGATATTCAAATCCTGGCTTGACTGCTTACCTGCCAGNTAAGTTACTTATTTCCTTCTTAGCTGATTAATGTTTCTGTAGAAGGAGGGGACTGTACCAACTCATGCTTCTCACAAGAATCCAGTGAGATAATCTGTAAGAGGTTTTAGGGCTCTGGTTGGAGTTTAGTGCCCTCTAGTACCTACAGTTACTGATGTTTTATTTTTATGAGTTTTTTTTTTTTAGATTTATATCACATGTGAGTGTTTTGCTGCCATGTATGTATATGTACCACATGTATGCCTGGTGCCCACAGAGACCAGAAGAGGGCAGTAGATCCCCTGGGACTGGAGTTACAGATGGATATGACCCACCATGTAAGTGTTGGGAACCAAGTCCAGGTCCTCTACAAGAGCAACAAATGCCCTTAACCACTGAGCCATCTCCTCAGCCCCTATTTTATTACATTTTATCTGTTTATTTAAATCCATTGTTTTAGCATACAACCATCACCACAATCTGCAATACTATCCTCTGATAGCCCCAAAGGAAAGCCCGCATTCATCTCCACTACCTCCAGCCCCACACACAAGCCAATTCACCTTCCACCTGTAGATTGGCCTATTCTGGATGTTTTANGTAACTGAAATCACACAACAGGAGGGCCTGGCTTCTTTCACTTAGCACAATGTTTCCTTGACTCATGTATGTTGTTAGTTTTGTTGAATAAATACTGGCTTTATGAATATGCCACATTTAATAACCTACTAAACCTACATTTTTTATTGTCTTGTGAGGTAAATCCTTGATAGATGTTGAACCAAATGATAATATAATATTAAGGAAAATGAAAGTTTATCCTTTTCCCTGATGTATAATACAACTAGTACAATTTGATACTTTTTTAACCTCATTTCTAAATAATACCTCTCATGGTCCAAGAAATCAAATTCCTTATCTCCTTTATGTTACATGTCCCTTACCAAAGAAAGAAAAGGAAAGAGGGGGCTTTTGTTTGGTTTTTGTTTTTTGCAACAAGGTTTTATATATCTCAAGTTGACTTCAGACTTACTATATAGCTCAGGATGATCTTGAACTCCCACCTGTCTCTACATCGTGGGTGCCGTGATTACAGGCATGTGCCACCATGCCCAGTTTTGTGCAGTGCTGGGGACTGAACCCAGGGTACACGCTGGGTGAGCACTCTACCAACTGAGCTGCATTCTCAGCCCAGAGATGTTATTATTGATGTACAAAAAATAAAATAAGACCCCAGGGAACTTAAGTAGAAGGAAGGTCTTAGTGTCCAAAACTGTTGCCTGTAGGTGGCCCTGGACTGTGGCTCAAAGAGCTGAGCATCTACTCACTGTGAGACTTTGTAGTTGGATNCTAAAGGCTCCCTGGGGGAGGGGGTGTGAAGGCACAGCATCAGGGCGCAGACACTGGGAATCCATTGATGGCAAATAACAAACTCATTTATTCAGTAACAGGGAAGGCCTTATATACCCTCCTCCCAACACTCAGTCTGTGTGGTCATCCTTCATTGGCTGGGCACTATCAGGAACTCTGACAGCTCCTGTTGCTAGGTCCTCAGGCAGACCCCAGGTTGGCTCTTAAGGAGTACGTACGTTATGTGCATGCCTGGCAACTGGTCTGAGCTAATTCCCTCGGCCCTATGGACCTACTACAAGACTTGACTCCTTGTTTTGTTTCTCATTTTTAATGGAGATTGTTTTGTCTGAACAGCCCAAGCGTTGGGGAACTAGAAGTAAGCTTACTACACTGACTTAGGGCAGTTTGAACATGGGTCTCTGGCCCATGGAGTTGTTGTGGGGGTTTGTGGAGCCATTGGGACTGTGGCTTAATGTGCAGATGTGGCTTGCTGGACACCAGACATGAAAGTGGTGTCTCCTCTTTGTGTGTCTGTGGGAGGAGCCATTGCTACAAGCCCTCACCTCTGTGACCAGTCCACTCCAGCCACCACACCTTCCCCACCATGATGGACTGTGGAGCAAACTGACTTCCTGTCCTCTAAGCTGTNCCTGTCAAATACTCTTCAAAGCTGTGATGAGAGCTGAGTGATATACGTGGCACTGAAGTGGTGCCAAGGGAGCTGTGCTGTTAGGAGTGGTGCCTTTGTCTTTGTGTGGAGATGTGGAAACCGTCAGCTCACCCTGCCCAGCACCACTTGGTAATATAGCTTGCACTTCAGCTAAGTAACCACAGCTTGGACTTCCTGTCACTGTGCCCATGCTGAGAGTTACAGTTGCTACAGATGAGTCTTTCATTTGCTGCCCTCCACTGGGCCAAGCCTGCATGGAGACAGGTAAAGAGCAGCCAAGTGTGGAAAAGACCTGCATTTCTTCCTGAGTTTGATGACAGCCCGTCTGAGATACCATTTTGGATGTAGACCACTAAGTGCAAAATGATCTCTCCCTCCACCTACACCAGTACAGAGCCTTGTGGTAAAAATAGAAAGGGTGTGTTGCTATGATCTGGGCCACCCTGGCAGCCCTTGGCCACATGGGCATTGCCAGGGTTAGGTTAATAGGAAGATACCAGCTGGGGAGTTGCTGCTCTTTGTTTAATAGATTGGGACAGCAGTACTCAAAGTTGGCACATTTAAAATTTTCACTTATCAGTAAATTAAAATCAGCCCCTGGAGTCCCTGGTCTAGGACTCTCTAAATATTTGTCACATGGTGTGGGGATTGGCAGCACTTGTGATGAAAAGCAATTGTGTCATTGTCTGTGCCCATGTCTGCTGAGGGAGTGCCCTGCCACAACCCCAACGTAAAAAAGCTCTGACTACATCACTGTTAGTCCCCAGACTCCAGTGAGGACAAGTGTGACCGTCTCCCACCACAGCATTGCCATTCTAAACTCTGTTCATTTTGAGACATGCAGCCTCATTTTCACTTGTGAAGGACAAGTTTAGCAGTCAGTCTTGGTTGTTGTTAAAGACATTTATACTGGACATTTGTCTGTGACATCCAGGACATTTGTTCCTTTCACATCTGAAGAGTCTTCCTCTAGGTATAGTCTGGAGGGAAGCAGAGGCCACCTGCTAGGTTGGCAGTGAGACGCCCCGATAGTGCTCTGGCATCCTTCAGCCAAGACATGGCTCAGACCTGTGACTCTGTCTTAGCCAGCCAGATCCACCTGAACTGTAAGGGTGATGAATGAGAGGCAGCTTCACTCTAATCACGGAGGGACATGGCAGCTACCTTTGCTATTCCNGGATCACTGGGACCAGGATCAGCATTTGGGACAAGTGAGGGCTCTGTGCCCAGGTATATTTCTCCCTGGGAACAATTTTCATATGGCTGGAAGGGCTGGGAGAACTACCTCTGCCCTTGTAGCTTCAACTTGGCTCTCCAGCTTTGCACTTATACCTAGTATCCCTTTGATAAATGATTCTCTGTGTGAACTAGCCAGAGTCAGCAACATAGAGCCTGACCAGTAGAAACTCCCCAGCCATGTCTTCTGTTCACATCCTTAACTGCCTTGCAGGGCCAGCTCTTGCTCCCATACTTCCTGCTATGTGCAGCTGCCTGTTCCACCAAGCTCACACTCCTGTTAGTCTCCTCCTGTTTGGTGGCAGACATGCTGCCACACCCTGGGGCACAAAGGTGCATCCTTTTTGTCTTCACCTAGTATCATTTTACAGAGCCCAGATACATGGGCTCTATACTAGTACGTGGCAAGTGTTCTACCACTGAGCCACACCCCAGCTCAAGTTGTGGACTTTTTGGTTCACACATGAGCTGTTTCCTCCCTTCCTAGCCTATACCAAGACCCTTGGATTGCTGGTCTGTAGCAGGGTGAGGGATGTTCCTCATTCACCAGACAAGTCCCACTGAAAGCCCCACCGTTTGCCTTTTCTATCACATTTCTAGAGGTGGGGACCCAAAGCACTGACCACACTATTGTCCTCACCTGCTGGATGGGCAGTCACCTCTGTAAATTGTTATCATCCTGGCAGGAATGGAGATATTCCAAAGAGAGACTTGATGCCCCTCTCTTTGACCTCCAGACTATTGAAACAGTGACCCTAAAAATTGGGATTCTCTGGGAACCTCTCCTTGGGGAAGGGAAGGTCTGAAGTTTTGATACTGACTAGAAATGGAGCTTGTCTCCCAGGAAGGGATTGCACGACTTGTCAGACCACCTTATAGGAAAGACTGGAACCTGACAGTGATGGGCAGGACCACACCTCGGCCAGACTGCTTAGCTATGCATATTTCTTGTATGTATGAGCCTAAATCTCACAGCAGGACCCTGAAGATGGNGGGGACTGAACCCAGGGTACACGCTGGGTGAGCACTCTACCAACTGAGCTGCATTCTCAGCCCAGAGATGTTATTATTGATGTACAAAAAATAAAATAAGACCCCAGGGAACTTAAGTAGAAGGAAGGTCTTAGTGTCCAAAACTGTTGCCTGTAGGTGGCCCTGGACTGTGGCTCAAAGAGCTGAGCATCTACTCACTGTGAGACTTTGTAGTTGGATNCTAAAGGCTCCCTGGGGGAGGGGGTGTGAAGGCACAGCATCAGGGCGCAGACACTGGGAATCCATTGATGGCAAATAACAAACTCATTTATTCAGTAACAGGGAAGGCCTTATATACCCTCCTCCCAACACTCAGTCTGTGTGGTCATCCTTCATTGGCTGGGCACTATCAGGAACTCTGACAGCTCCTGTTGCTAGGTCCTCAGGCAGACCCCAGGTTGGCTCTTAAGGAGTACGTACGTTATGTGCATGCCTGGCAACTGGTCTGAGCTAATTCCCTCGGCCCTATGGACCTACTACAAGACTTGACTCCTTGTTTTGTTTCTCATTTTTAATGGAGATTGTTTTGTCTGAACAGCCCAAGCATTGGGGAACTAGAAGTAAGCTTACTACACTGACTTAGGGCAGTTTGAACATGGGTCTCTGGCCCATGGAGTTGTTGTGGGGGTTTGTGGAGCCATTGGGACTGTGGCTTAATGTGCAGATGTGGCTTGCTGGACACCAGACATGAAAGTGGTGTCTCCTCTTTGTGTGTCTGTGGGAGGAGCCATTGCTACAAGCCCTCACCTCTGTGACCAGTCCACTCCAGCCACCACACCTTCCCCACCATGATGGACTGTGGAGCAAACTGACTTCCTGTCCTCTAAGCTGTNCCTGTCAAATACTCTTCAAAGCTGTGATGAGAGCTGAGTGATATACGTGGCACTGAAGTGGTGCCAAGGGAGCTGTGCTGTTAGGAGTGGTGCCTTTGTCTTTGTGTGGAGATGTGGAAACCGTCAGCTCACCCTGCCCAGCACCACTTGGTAATATAGCTTGCACTTCAGCTAAGTAACCACAGCTTGGACTTCCTGTCACTGTGCCCATGCTGAGAGTTACAGTTGCTACAGATGAGTCTTTCATTTGCTGCCCTCCACTGGGCCAAGCCTGCATGGAGACAGGTAAAGAGCAGCCAAGTGTGGAAAAGACCTGCATTTCTTCCTGAGTTTGATGACAGCCCGTCTGAGATACCATTTTGGATGTAGACCACTAAGTGCAAAATGATCTCTCCCTCCACCTACACCAGTACAGAGCCTTGTGGTAAAAATAGAAAGGGTGTGTTGCTATGATCTGGGCCACCCTGGCAGCCCTTGGCCACATGGGCATTGCCAGGGTTAGGTTAATAGGAAGATACCAGCTGGGGAGTTGCTGCTCTTTGTTTAATAGATTGGGACAGCAGTACTCAAAGTTGGCACATTTAAAATTTTCACTTATCAGTAAATTAAAATCAGCCCCTGGAGTCCCTGGTCTAGGACTCTCTAAATATTTGTCACATGGTGTGGGGATTGGCAGCACTTGTGATGAAAAGCAATTGTGTCATTGTCTGTGCCCATGTCTGCTGAGGGAGTGCCCTGCCACAACCCCAACGTAAAAAAGCTCTGACTACATCACTGTTAGTCCCCAGACTCCAGTGAGGACAAGTGTGACCGTCTCCCACCACAGCATTGCCATTCTAAACTCTGTTCATTTTGAGACATGCAGCCTCATTTTCACTTGTGAAGGACAAGTTTAGCAGTCAGTCTTGGTTGTTGTTAAAGACATTTATACTGGACATTTGTCTGTGACATCCAGGACATTTGTTCCTTTCACATCTGAAGAGTCTTCCTCTAGGTATAGTCTGGAGGGAAGCAGAGGCCACCTGCTAGGTTGGCAGTGAGACGCCCCGATAGTGCTCTGGCATCCTTCAGCCAAGACATGGCTCAGACCTGTGACTCTGTCTTAGCCAGCCAGATCCACCTGAACTGTAAGGGTGATGAATGAGAGGCAGCTTCACTCTAATCACGGAGGGACATGGCAGCTACCTTTGCTATTCCNGGATCACTGGGACCAGGATCAGCATTTGGGACAAGTGAGGGCTCTGTGCCCAGGTATATTTCTCCCTGGGAACAATTTTCATATGGCTGGAAGGGCTGGGAGAACTACCTCTGCCCTTGTAGCTTCAACTTGGCTCTCCAGCTTTGCACTTATACCTAGTATCCCTTTGATAAATGATTCTCTGTGTGAACTAGCCAGAGTCAGCAACATAGAGCCTGACCAGTAGAAACTCCCCAGCCATGTCTTCTGTTCACATCCTTAACTGCCTTGCAGGGCCAGCTCTTGCTCCCATACTTCCTGCTATGTGCAGCTGCCTGTTCCACCAAGCTCACACTCCTGTTAGTCTCCTCCTGTTTGGTGGCAGACATGCTGCCACACCCTGGGGCACAAAGGTGCATCCTTTTTGTCTTCACCTAGTATCATTTTACAGAGCCCAGATACATGGGCTCTATACTAGTACGTGGCAAGTGTTCTACCACTGAGCCACACCCCAGCTCAAGTTGTGGACTTTTTGGTTCACACATGAGCTGTTTCCTCCCTTCCTAGCCTATACCAAGACCCTTGGATTGCTGGTCTGTAGCAGGGTGAGGGATGTTCCTCATTCACCAGACAAGTCCCACTGAAAGCCCCACCGTTTGCCTTTTCTATCACATTTCTAGAGGTGGGGACCCAAAGCACTGACCACACTATTGTCCTCACCTGCTGGATGGGCAGTCACCTCTGTAAATTGTTATCATCCTGGCAGGAATGGAGATATTCCAAAGAGAGACTTGATGCCCCTCTCTTTGACCTCCAGACTATTGAAACAGTGACCCTAAAAATTGGGATTCTCTGGGAACCTCTCCTTGGGGAAGGGAAGGTCTGAAGTTTTGATACTGACTAGAAATGGAGCTTGTCTCCCAGGAAGGGATTGCACGACTTGTCAGACCACCTTATAGGAAAGACTGGAACCTGACAGTGATGGGCAGGACCACACCTCGGCCAGACTGCTTAGCTATGCATATTTCTTGTATGTATGAGCCTAAATCTCACAGCAGGACCCTGAAGATGGNCTTGGGGTGGGAAGTAGGATCACTGGACCATTTGCTTCTCTTCATAGTGTGGCCATATTGAAGAAATCTCCTTTCTCTGCTTTCAGAGCTACCTCTCTGTTTAATTGGCCTATTGAGGATGGACCGCCAAACCCAGCATGTTAGGACCTCAGAGCCCAGAAACAAAACAAAACTAACAATGGTGCCTCCGTGTGAGGCATGTGGGATGAACTGCAATATGAATGCCACATGGTACTGACTGAATGACAATATGGAAAGCAGTTGTCTTTATCCATGGGTGGGTGGAAGGATTAGCCAAAATAATGACTGGGAGAGACGTATTGCACAATATTTATCAGGCAGTGAGCCCTTCAGAAACTAATGGCCATACCCGTGGATTTTCTTCCTTTCAGGCCTGAAGGCTTCTGGGAGTAGTCCTCTCTCTTTGTCTCTGTTAGGTTTGGGGTGGACAGGTGGGGACTAAGGAGTTTATTAGAAGAGTTATTACTGGCATAGACTGACAGCCAGGGTGACAGACAGCACGATGAGGGCTCCAAGAAGAGTTCAGGCCTAGCACCAAAGATTGCAGCATGGCAGGGTCTCTGAAGAGAATTGGAGCCCGTGGGCAGAAGGGGGGGGCTCTTTTTTATAACTTTTGAGGATTAGGGGTTTCACAGAAAGAGCCTGAAGCCAGGCTCTGATTCCCAGGCAGGAGGCAGGGAACCGGATGTGGCACCCTCTGATGTAAACTCATTTCCCAGGTGAGATGCCATGGTACCTGCCANGCTGCTCACTAGGAGCACAAGGACAAATGTCCAGGAGACTGCCTGTCAGTATCTGTTGGGGGAGAGCTGCTGCAAAGCAATGGTGAGCTTCAAGTGTTTCATTCTTAATAGTTTCTAAGGACTGACCACAGTACTTGAGGATACACAGGTGTTCAAAGCATAGAGACTTGCTGGGAACAAATGGACCTAAAGTTGAGTGTCATTTATGAATGACTGTCGTGGGTAGTTTCTGGGACTTTATCTGCAAACCAAGGTGTTGCTGTGCACATCTCTGGGTTGTCAGAAGATTCAGCAGGATCGTACGTTACAGGACCTGGCATGTACATGAGTGGCAGCAGTAATGGGGTGATGTCATTGTTTTCCTCTATCCTCCTTTGACACCCTGCTTGATCATATGCTACTATATTCCTTTTCCTGCAAGAAGTAGGTATGAGGGACAAAAAAGATCTTTAATGTCTCTTTGCCCCTGTAACTCGTATTCTGGATATCCCAAAGTTTGCATGAAGAAGCAGTGCCAAGGAAGCTGTCCTCTGAAACACTGGATATGAGTCACCTAAACGAGTTCTTCTGCCTTGTGTTGCAAGTCCTCTGCTCTGTTTTTGAGCAGCCCCAGCTATCGGCAAATCTATTTGGGAACAGCCTTCAGCNAAAAGCTCTGATGCACTGCCAACTCCTGTAAATAATTAGTGTTTCCTTCTGACGTCATCTAACATGTGTGATGGGAACTTCTGATGTCATCTGATATGTGTGATGGGGACTGATGTACAGATTATCTTCCAGGAAGGAGGCCTGTCATGTGTACAGACTGTTGCTCATGACACCCATGCAACAGAGAGCCAGCCCAAAAGGGAGGGTGTGGGTAGCTCAGTTGTTTTCCTTGGTAGTTAGTTTCCTCAGTGCAGACATGAGATGTGTAAGTGAAATGGATCCATGTCTAAGTCTGAGGCTCTGTCTATAAAATCCCTGACATCAAAAGGAAAGACAGCCAGTCATTCAGCTGTGTGGGCTTTTATTTCCCAGCATAGTAAGGTCTTCTGTACGATTATAAAGTAGACAGCATTATAGTGTGCCCTTCCTCTCTCAGTGATGCTTATTTGTAGTTGAACTTTGGAATCCTGTCCTGCTCCAAGTCCAGTGACTCTCTAGTCTGCTGTGCTAGGGACCACTATGGTTTATGGCTGAAAGGTGTAAAATGCCTTAGTTGTAGGCACATGGAGGCAGGTGACCATTCTTGACAGAAATAACAGAGCTCTTGGGGATCTGTATTGTAGTTTGTTATGATACATACCTTTTAGAACATTGAACCAAAAATGCTAGCTGTGAGCCAAGGAAGATAGTGGGGTACCTAAGTTGAAGTCTTTGAGTTGTACCATAGGAGTTTAAGATAACCCCAACACTTGCCTGGGTGCCTCTCGTGTGTCCTCAGAGACATGAAAATCCTGGGATGTTGATTTGCCTTGTATACAGTGTCACATTGCTTTCAGGTGACCCATGCCTATCCTCCATGTACTGTAACAATCTAGGTGACTTACTATGTCTAGTACTCTGTGAATGTTGTGTGACACCTGCTCTGCTTCATCTAGTAGGGTATAAGGACAGGTAGAAAGAAGTTGGTAGACATTAGGTATGATGCAGGTTAAAAATAAAAAAAAAAAGCAAAATGTTTTTGTATGTGTTTGGTTTATCTGTGCTTATTAAACCCATAGCTATAAAGGGCTGACAATATGCCATCAAACCTGGACTTTGTATCACAATATCCCAAGTGTATCTTCCAAATTGCTGAGTGTATCTATCTGTTTGCCTATAAAAATGAGTGAATTGATGCTGTTACATCAGCCATAACCTTCTCAAAGGTGTTTGCATGTATTTCCAGGTAAAGTTTCCATTGACATTGTGTGAGAGGGTCACCCTGGGAGAATGCTAGTGAGGAATGCACATGCGCATTCAGGAGAATAACATAATGTCAAGATAGAAGTAACTAACACAGNATTGCAATAGGATACGAAAAGGAAATTAATCATAAACTCCACTTGTGACAGTATGCTTAAGGAGACATCACTCTGCTCTCAGTTTTTGGCTTGTAAATCTGGAAGACAGGAGAGCCTGGGGTTGGTACTGCCATATGGAGAGATTGGCTATGATTTTTCATGCATTCTGCGTGGTCTCTTCCTTGCTCTTCAATTGTGTACCTGGTGGGATAGCCTCAAGCAGCTGATTCCCAGAGTTTAATAAATCCAGTGTGCTCAAAACTGACACAGGTTGATTTATTCCCCAATCGGACTGAAACTTTTGAACAGATGGCAGTTAGTAAGGATGAAGTAGTAACTGTCAAGATCCCACAGAGTTTGTTTTGTGTGGTAACAGACAATGGGAATATTCTTTATCAAGCTCAGCCATTCATTAAACCCTCAACAGGATCAGGTACAGGATTCTGTCAATCAGCTAGTGTTGAAGAGACTGACAAACAGCCAGGGAATGCTGCTCACCACAATCTAGCTAGTCTGATGTTCTTGTAACATCCTCTCTTGAAGAGCACACTCTTGCCTTAGCTAGTGTCTGGANTGGGAGTGCTGGGCCAAAGCCTCCCAGAGTTCAGCACTGTCTTTGTAAATGGAAGCTGATGTGCCAAAAGGGACCTGTATATTCAGGCAGGGCAAAGCTGGGCTTTGGGGTTTAGTCTTTGGGGGGTGGGCAATGAGGAGCCTGCATGTAAATTCTGCCACCTGTATTTTGCCTTTAANAATCTAGGACACTTTCTCTCCACTATTAGTATTTTATTGTTACTGGGTTACCTAATGCAGGCATTTCTTGTACTTAGTTAACAGGTCCTGCAGAGTTTACCATGAGGAATTGGACAACATTCTTTAAGAATTTTAAACATTTCAGCCATATTAAAAAAACTGAAAAGCATAAAGAACACCAAAAATAGTGCAGAGATTAATGAATACACATGTATCTACCGGCCAGCTTAGGAAATAAAACATCAATTCTGTTGAATCCTCCCGTGTGCCAGTTTCAGTTAAGGATTAAGGGCATGTGACAGAAAATCCAAATAACATTGGCATATGTAAGAGACCAGTTTATTTTCCCTCAGGTAATGAGTTTAGAGGCAGTTATTCCTGGAAGCCAAGCTGTTTAAGCTTTTGCTTCTTTTTCTTCAGGGAATGGCCTATGTCTTCATGACTACAAAATAGTTGCAGAAACTACACCCATCACATCTGCATCCTATAAAGAACAAGTGGAAATCGCAAAAAGGCTTTTTAAATAGTTTTATCCAATGACGTACAGACCAGAACTGTACTGGAAAATGTTATCAGAGATCAGTGTTGCTGAAGAAAAGGGTCATTAGGTGACTTGCTTGCCAGCCCTCTCCCAGGGCTTCCCCCTGATGTTAACGAATTTTTTAAAATTATATTTCTATATTATTATTAAATGTGTAGGAATTCCACAGAAATATATAGGTTTGTTCTATGTTATTTTTAAACCTCACAAAAACAAATCAGTATCCTGAGTGTCCTTCCACAGCTTGTTGCAGTGTTGCTGTGATCTTGTCTTGTCACTGTGGTGGAGGACTCCAGCATGGGACTAGCCACACTGCTGCTGCTGGGCGTGCTCTGCACAGTGCTGCTGCAGACTCTCATTTGTCCCTTTTCCCATGAGCTTCAGCTTCTGGAATAATCATTAGGAGTGGGAAGTGCTGGGCCAAAGCCTCCCGGTGTTCAGCACTCCTGAAGATCACCGTATTTTCTCTATAAAATGGCACATNCTGGTAAGGGTGCACACCACCCATTTTCTCACCAGCATTTGGAATTGCTGGGCTTCTCTTTCCTGCCAGCCTCTGNGGTGTGAGGTGGCACTCTGCTGTATTTTGATTTTAGCTTCACTAGCATGTGGTTGACGTACATGTAACATAAATTCTAGAGTGGACCCACTGGCCACAGAAGTTAGGGAAGTCAAGGTGGTACTGACCAGGAAGATCCCACCTTCCTGGCTAGCTCTCATAGTACCTGCAGGTGCTGTGCAGGTGGTGGGGGATAAAAATCACCAAGTTCTTGCCCAGCTGTGAACTCCAGTAGTGATTGGTGTGCCAAGATTATGCCCATGGATGCAGTAGTGGCATGAATGTAACCACCTGCCTTGTGAAATCATATCACAAATTTCTTTGTGCAGTGGATGGTGGTTAATGCAGAAACTCAAAACTGGTCCAAATGAAGAGAGAATAAGTATCTGTGGAGTGCTCAGCCACAAATGGGACATCTATATCACACACAAGCACACACATGCACACACACACCCCAAGGCTCAGGGACCATTGCAGAAGAAGGGAGGGAAAGATTATAATACCCAGAAGTTGGGGAGGACCAGAGTGAGCAGTGTCTTCTGGATATAACAGGACCACTGTATTTGTGAACACAGCAGCTGCAGTTGCCTAGACAAGATCAAGCTAATCAGTGTTCCAACATGGAGTGAAGATGGTCTAATGGGCCCCCACCCTAACTTTGGAGCTGTTGACAGTTGATGACTGCTAG
>LZPO01066352.1:154176-173276 GCA_001675575.1 Neotoma lepida | reverse complement strand
CAGGAGGCTGAGGCTAAAGATGGCAAGTCGTAGGCCAGCCTAGGCCCTATAGCTATACCTTGTCTCTAAAACAACAGAGAGCATGTTTGTTTGTTTGTTTTAATGGCAATGGACCCCAGAGCCTCATGCATGCTAGGCCACCACTATACCACTGAGCTACATCTGCAGACCTGAGAAGTCACTCTTCATTCTGGGGTCCTTAACCTTTTGGGTTCACATATACAGTGATGGGGTTGCCTCATAATGTCTTCATATGTAAGTGTCATTGCATTCTACCCTTCCCCATTGCCTTCCCCCATAGGCTTTTTATGCATCTGGAATTGATTTTCAGCCTATGTCAGGAAAGAAGCAATCTTGTTTGTCTTTCTGGTATCCCAAGCTGCCCCAGCACCATTTACCTGTGCATCAGCCCAGGATAAGCCCATTTTCCAGCGGGCCCTCAACAGGCTTCTTGTAGCCTGGATTCCCAGAGTTCTCTCAGCACTGGTCACAGAAGCTCACCATGCCAAGACTGCTGTATGAACAAGATTGTCTTTGTGACCAGCTCCAATGGAAGTCTTTGTCTCTGGGTCTCCATGGACTTCCCTGGTAGGAACAGTGACACATGTCATCATGGTCATTGCTAGAGATGTTTAGGACAGAGAGGGGACCTCTGGAAGAGGTCAGGAAAACCTCAGGCCTGTTTTTTTGTGTACTTTGTACCTCTATTGGTTTGTTCCCTATCAGTCACAGCCATGAGGATGATTGTGCACTGGGCCCCATGAGTCCTCGTAGCCTGACTCATCTCATTTGGGCTCATCTTAGGACCTCCATATAACACTCTTTCCCCTTTGACCCTTCAGTAATACTGAGAAGTAGCTCTCTGGGCAGAGTTCTACTCTTAGACATTAGCTTCTTTGTCTCACCCTTTCCCTTTCAGGGGTTTTAGAAAAGACATGGAATACAACCATACCTACCAATGGCTGACAGCCTTAGGAAGGGAACAGTGGGAGGCGGAGGAGGATGTTAAATGGCTACCAGTGAATCTTCCAAGTGGGTGTATTGTGTGTTTTGTAATTAGTGACATAAATATTTTCACACCTATTTTAACTGGTAGTCATAATTTTTATCATTTTGGAATGTGTTTCTATGATGTCTTTAGTTAGGCATTTCCTGCTATCCCAATTTTTCCTTGAGAATCTGAATCCCCAAGGTTACATTCTAGGCTCCACACCCTTGCCTTTCTGTGTGGTTTCTNACTTATCAAGCTGTTCTTACAGCTGCTTCCCCCTCGGAACATGGATGTGCAGTTACATTAGAATGCTTGAAGACATGTTCCACAGTTTTTAAATTTTCTCTGGAAGTATTATGGTCATTTCTCTTTGCTTTCTCTTCATCAGCACAAACTCATTGTACAAAATGATGATTTCATTATGACACTGTCATACTCATGCCATGTCCCCCCTCCCCTCCCCTCCTCCCAGTTTCCTTTGTCTTCCCAAGTAGTGCCCTTCTCATTTTTATTATGTTTATGTGTCTGTTTGTGTGCTCTCTGTGTGTGTGTGTGAGAGAGAGACAGAGACAGAGACAGAGAGAGTGTGTGCGTGTATTTTCAATTTTCTTCCAAATGTCCTAATTTTATTCTTTATGGCTTAAAACTCCATTGTGTTTATGTACCACATTTCTTTATCTATTGGTGGATATCTAGGCTGTTTCTATAACAGGGATTGTGAATAGTGTTGCAGTAAACACAGGTATGCAAGTATCCCAGTGGTGTGCTGACTTGGAGACCAAGGCGTGCTTTAGTTGGCCCATAGGGTAGTTTCCTTTCCTTTTGGGGGAACCTCCATACTCGTGTATTATACATTGGCTGGACCAGTTTGCATCCCAACACAGTGTATAAGGGTTTATTAGTTTGTGGATTTGTAAGAGCATCCTTTTTTTATTTCGTGATGGGTTAAATCATATTGTCTTTGGCCACAGCGAGGAGGGAAGTGCAGACTGTGTAACTGGCACTCCAGACCAGGCAGTATGCCTTGTAGCATAGCTAATTTGAACCTGTTTCCCCAACTCTAGCCGTATCTCTCTGCTCATTTGATGTCTTCTGCCTGCGGAAGTACCCCCCACCCTAATATCTGGTGATGACTTTCTCTGATACTCACATAAACAGATNAGTAGTGCCCAACTAATTTCTCTCCTAATGAGGGGAAGCAAACAATGACAGCCATTTTCAGAACTGCTCAGAATCAAGCTTAGAGTCCTAAATCACACTCACAGCAGTGTTTCCTGACCACTGCTAATGCCTCAGACACTCTCTCCACTCACAGTGACTCCTCAGGGCTCCATAAACAAGTCTGTCTCCATCCACTTGTTCCAGAAAAAGAGCATCTANAAGGAGATTAATTGTTTTCTTTTGATTTTTAGACATTTGGTATAAAACCATTCCAAGCATCTCTGGTGCCATTTATGAGGCAGAACCATTCTGTCTGATGATTTACCCTCCCTGCCATCTTTGCCCACTGCATTATGAGTACCAGCCGGCCAGTTGGCCTGGAGTGATTGTCATATTCTGTCATAATTGGGCCTCATTAGCTTGTCATGCCAGACCATCTTCCTGGGTTGGAAATGGAAGTAGTCTCAGTGAAGCACTGGTTCCTGGAGCTATTGGGTAAGTGACAACAGCATGGACTGTAGCCTTTTCTCTCCGATCAGCCAGAACTGCTGCTGCATCAGTGCTTAAAGTATATCGTCTTTTCATTAACTGGTACTGAAAAGGCATACATGTTAATGGAGTACCACCTGATCTTTTCATATTTATACATTGTGTGTTTAAGTCAGACTGCACATACTATCTCCATAAAAAGCTATCGTTTATCTTTGGGGAAAATATTCAGAATCCTGTCTTGTTCTGTGTTATTAGCAGTCCATGATTATCTGTAGTCACCCTGTATACAGTAGCATGTCAAAAGTTTGTGCTCCTCTGTGACTGTGATGCTAACTACAGCAGGCCACCCATGAGTGTCCTGGTAGCTTAAAGCAGGAAGTGTCTGGTGCAGCCACCCATCAGGGCCCTTGGAGACCCAGGGTCTGGCTCACTTGATCATCAGCCCCCTTGGCAAATTGGTTTCCTCTTCCTGTCTGCTGTCTTGTGGTCCAAAGATGACTGCCTTGACCAGGAAGGCAAATGCACTAATTAGAAGACTTCTGCGAACCCCAAATCTACCACCAGGTAGACTTGTGCTGAGGTCCCACAGTTCAGACATTCCTGGACTTTCCAGGGTTTGTGGACAACAGGGACGAGAGGTGTGTTTATTGGTTTGGGTCAGCCACTGAGACACAGTACTACCCTGAGCAAAGCCCCGTTTCTGATGACATAGAAGGGAGAGTGGACAGTGGTGCACAGTTGGCTCATGGAGCAGTTTGAATGAGAGATATCCCCACAGGCTTACGTATTTGGACATTTGGTTCCCAGTTGGTAGAGCTGTTTAGGGAGGTTTAGGCAGTGCAGCCTTTAAAGAAGTACCTTACCGGGGAGATGGACTTTGGGATTAAAAGCCTCATGGCACTTTCAGTTCACATCCTGTGTTTTGTGCTTGTGGTTTAAGATGTGAGCTCTCAGCATCCTGGTCCAGCGATGCCTGCTGCTTGTTGTCATGCTTTCCTGCCATGATGGGCTCTTATCCCTCTGGAAGCATAAGCCAAAANCAAAAAAACAAAGCCTTTGTTCCATAAGTTGCTTTTAGTCATAGTGTTTTATCACAGCAACAGAACAGTAACTAATACAGACTACAAGAAGGGAGAGAGGACACTACATGGTTGGCTGTGCTGGACTTAGAAGAGTGCCCTTGGTATCTCTGACTCTAGTGCACTCTCTCCCTCCCCCTCCACCTCCAGTTTCCCCACATATACACCCACCATACCCACATGGAGTTTTCACATAGCCACCAAAATCCATTTGGAACATAAGAACCTCTTTGCCAAACTGACTTAAAAGACTTCTGTCTTTGAGATCAGGGCATGAGAGGGAACCAGTAGTGGGATGTAGAGTCTAGAGAATTCTGGTCCACCTACATCCTGAGACCTGGTTACACATCTGCTTAGATGAGGGTCCTTTTGCTCTGTTCAGGTGAAAGTTATACAGAGGCCAGGAACAGCTCCCTTAATGTTGACAGCCCTGTGCTCTTACGTGCAAGAGGCTTACAGGACAGACTGGGCTTGCAAACTTAGAGGCTTATAGCTCTAGGTCCTTTGAACTCCAGGCTTTCCAAGCCCTGGTTTCCAGGAACTAAAGGCTTATGGCTCCAAGCTTCCAAAGCCAGAAATTCGTATGTCTGGATCCTGGGATTGGAGACTTAGTGCTCTGGGCCATGCATGCCTGGCTGTAGCTCAGCACCTGACATCTGGTTGCTCTTAACCCCTGGTGGCTCTGTGGAGCTTTTCTAGTGACTGGTGCTTTCAACTGTAACTCAGCTCTTCACAGCTTCTCACATTCTGCAGTCTTGGCTATCTGCAGTTCCTGCTCTCACTTGCTTCCTGGAAATTTTCAGCTGCCTTCTAGTTACTGAGTGACTCAAGGGTTTATAGCCCTGGCAGTCCCAGGAGTTTGAGAGTCACTCTCAACTGCCTTCTTACTGCTGTTGCTTGAGGCTGAAGCCCAGGGTTTCATCTGTCCTAAGTGTTACTGGCTTAGTCCACTCTACTCACGATAAAGATGGCAAGTGTGTAATAAGTGACCATTTGGGGAAGAACTTTCATTGGAGCGTAATGTTACAGCACTCAAGAGTGGGTGATAAGTAGGACACAAGAAATAACCAAAAAGGGTGAAAAACAATTTCCTTATTGCCAAAAGAGAGGCATGATGTACTTTGAGGCAGCTTCTGGTTTTGCCAGTCACGTAGACTTGCATGTGGATGACTTTTGATTCCACCATCATGATCCTCACATGCACAACAAGCACAGATTTTGTACATACACCAATCACAAGCTTCTGTGAAGTGCATGATGAATGACATCTCCTCCTCTCCTGGACCTCACTGAGGACAGCTGTCATGATGTCCAGAGCAGGCATAGATGGCCGGAAGTAATCATAGCTGCCCTAAAGTCTCTGGGAGCTAGTGCAGGCCATCAGGAGTGGCTGTGGCAGGAAGCATGTACGTTAGTTANGTTTCTCACTGCTGTGATGAAACACTCAAGGAAAAAAACGAAAGGAAGGAAGGGTTTATTTTGGCTCACAGTTTGAGAGGAAACAGTCTATCATAGAGAAAGTGTGGGGACAGGAGTCTGATGTAGCTGGGTACACTGTATCCACAGGCAGGAAGTAGAGAGGAGTGAATGAGGCATTCAATATCCACAGTCAGGAAGTAATGAGTAGTGATTGAGGCAGTTTGCATCTAGTCAGGAAGTAGAGTAGTGATTGAGGCTCTGTATCCAGTCAGGAAGTAGTGAGTAGTGATTGACGCACTCTGTATCCACAGTCAGGAAGTAGAGTAGTGATTGAGGCACTCTGTATCCAGTCAGGAANTAGAGAGTAGTGATTGAGGCCCTCACTCAAAGCACACTGACCCCTTCTACCACAGCTTCAGTGGCCTGTTTGTACTTTGGTGGCTGAACATAGGAAATACTTCCTCTGGTAGTTTTTAAGCAAGGGGCCCCTTCAGTAGCATTCTCAATTCTGGATCTCTCCTTTCAAGAGAATTTTCACTTTTATAAGTTGAGCCTTCAATGGGTGAGATCTTGACCTCAGAGCCCTTTTCCTATTTTTCAGTCAAGAGTGATTGAAAGATGTTAATCTATTTAGTGATTGCAGCTGCTTTCCACTGTGTTTGCATCATGATTCTTGCCCCTTCACACCACACATTTTTTGCATCATAAATAAATGCAATAAACTGAGCAAGACAGCTTAAATGTTATGCTGTTTTGAAATTTGTTCTACCAGACAACTTAGTTCATTACTTTTGAATTTAGCCTCCCTCCAGTTTTCAGGACACGGGTGTAAACGTAGCCAGCTTCTTTGCCAGAATATGACATGAATGGCCTCTAGCTCTGTTCCCTATAAAGTCCTTGTTCCCCTCTGAAACTTAACGAGCACAGTCTTTACCATGCATATTTCTGTCAGTATTCTGATCTCCCAAAGTTGTACCAAAATGGTCCAGTAAGCTCTGCTTCCACCATTCTGGCGGTTCCGTACCTCACAGCTGAAAACATTTACCCTACCATTTCTGACTGCCTGGGAGCCATGTAAACGGGTCTCACAGTGATGACTGCCTTCTACACCAGCCTTCCATGCTAGTCACTTTCTCACTGCTGTGACAAACACCCAACAAAAGCAACTTCAGAAGGGGAGGGTGTGTTTGGCTCCCAGTTTGACAGTATAGTTCACAGTGGTGATGGCCATGTAAGTCCACTAGTCACATTGTATCAGCAGTCTGCAAGCAGAGAGACATGAATACTAGTGCTCAGTTTGCTTTCTCCTTTTTTCCCTTTTTATTCTGACAAGTACCCCAACACATGGGATGTTGCTGCCCACGTAAGAGTCTCTCCTGGGTTCAACCTCTCTGGAAACACACAGACATGCCCAGAGGGGTGTTTCTTTGGTGATTCCAAGTCCGATTGACAGTGGTTATATAGTTTACAGCTGAAGTGGAGTCCCTAAATGACCTGACCTTGGAATGTTCAAAGCAACCAGCTACTATGGTGATGGTCTGGCCAATTGTTGAAGAAAAAACTACTTGGTTAGTAGCTCTCCTCTCAAGGCAACAGACCCAAAGGAAGGTGTGACAACTGTCAATTAAGTGGCTGAATGGCTTAGCCATGACAGCTGTGATGGCTATTCTTGGTTGTCAACTTGACTACATCTGGAATTAACTAAAAGTCGAAAATGGAGAGGCATACCTGTGAGGGGATTTTTGCTTAATTTGAAGTGGGAAGATCCACTTCTAATTTGGATCTTTGAGATGGGAAGACACACCTCTAATCTGTGCTACACCTTCTGCTGGCAGCCTATGTAAGGACATGGAAGAAGGAAGCTATTTCTGTTTGCCTGCTTGCTCTTGCCTTGCTAGCAAGTCGATTCCTTCACTGGCATTAGAGCCTACTTCTTAGACATTCCAGCATCTACTGAAGACTAGCTGAGACATCCAGCCTTGTAGACTGAGCAACTACTGGGTTCTTGGACTTTCCATTCACAGGTAGCTATTGTTGATTAGCTGGACTGCAGCCTATAAGTTTTTCTAATAAATCCATATATATATATGAATTTATTATATATAATATATAGAGAGAGGAGAGAGAGAAAGAGAGATTATTCTATAAGTTCTGCTACTTTTTTTTAAAGACTTATTTACTATGTATACCGAAGAGGGCGCCAGATCTCATTACAGATGGTTGTGAGCCACCATGTGGTTGCTGGGAATTGAACTCAGGACCTCTGGAAGAACAGTCAGTGCTCTTAACCTCTGAGCTACCTCTCCAGCCCCAAGTTCTGCTACTTTTGAGAACCCTGACTAATACAAAAGCTTAGATTATTTAAATGGAGAAAACACCAGAGTGCTCCCAGCAAGGACCCGAAGTGAAATTAGCATGCTTAACTGTACCATTGCTAACTCTCAGAAGAGTTGGGTGCTGCCACTTCTGACCTTGCCATGTGCTTTTCTGCACTTTCTCTACCAGTATTCTGTCCTCCCTAAGTCCTGCAAATACATCTTTGTATTCACTTCACTGAGCATGTTGTCCTTTATCCCACCCCTGTCCCAACATCCTTGTTACCCACCCAGGAAGCTGCCTTTGGCTACTTCAACTGACTCAAAACCCCTGATGTACATGAAAGACAGTTTCAGGTGCTTCCTGCTCCATCCATGACTGTCATACCCAAAACATACAATCAATTGTCTAAAATATACAGTCACTTGTAAGAGTCATCTGGACCTCATTAGAGCAAGGACCAGACATGATCACAGTGACGATTTGTATTCATTAGGAATTCTTTTGCTTATAGGCAAATAAAGTAGAGCTTATCTTTCTCACATGAGGCAAAGGGAGTCAGCGTCTTACATTGGCTCAGTTAACACATTATGATCAGTGTCTGCCAGTTTCTTACTCACCTCCTGGTTGTAGAATAACCATGGCAGACTAGCTATCACTTCTCCAGGAGAAAGAAGAGAAGCTNTACCACTGGCCCTTGGCCCTTTGATAAGANAGCACGTGTATTCTCAAGAATTCACCCTAGCTGTTTTCTGCTTCTTGCTGTTTTTCCTTTGGCCACTTTCAGCCAGAGAAAGAACTACAAACCACACATGTAGCTTTCTTAGCACCTGAATTCCAGAATTGGCAAGATGGACCCAACAGCCTTCGTCATTCATTTGTTCTGTCATGCACTCAGTGTCTGCTGTAGCCCAGGCTCTAGTGTAGACATTCTCCCAACACACACACACACACACACACACACACACACACACACACACTTCCTTGTTTTCATTTCAGTTCTGAAAAGGTAGATACTGTAGTTCTTATCTTGTGATTGGAGATAGTTTCTGGAAGAGTAAATGTCTGTGCACCTCTGGATGGGCAGAATCATGACACACACCCAAAGCAGCCCCCTCCAAAACCTGCTCAGCTTCCATAGTGTGGCAGTGCCTCCTTGAGCCCCCTTTGAGTTCTAGGACCACACGTGGAATCCCAACGTGGATCTTTTTCTATTGGGTGATCATCCACCCGTCAGTTGAGCTTTTCAGTGTTAAACATACTTTGGCAAATGGTTTGCTAATGGTATTGCAACTGGAAAAAGTGCAGCTATAATTTGGGGTGATTTTTGTGTTTGGAGCCTAATGAAGTGGCATTCATTTTATGAGCAGGGTTATCATTTTTAACACAGGCCCTCATTTGGTGGGCTACTTAATAGGCGTTTAACCAGTGGTTGGTCCCCACTCCTACGGCTCTAAGTAATTTGCATAAATAACCTTTTCCAGGTTCAGGAGGGAGCACTTTGCCAGGAGGCTTTGCCCTTTTATTATTGCTGAAAAATCCCAGCATCCTTGTTTCAGCAGAAATGAAACAGTGATCATTCATATTCATGTCCATAGCTTACAGTTACGCATTTGGGGACTAAAATATTCAGAGACATTTCATCCCCACAACATGTTTTTTTAATAATGTGTAGTGGTTTTGGTGTATGTGGTTATAAAAGTAATAGATATGCAATTGGAAGAAATTTGGGAAGAAGAATGAGAAAAATCGCTCCTGTTTCTACAACCAGCCAGAGGCAATGAGATTAACATATTGACATATTTCCTTCCTAATCTTTTTTATGTATTTTTCATAGCTGAATTCATACTCCCTTTGCAATTTTGTGTGCTGCAGTAGGTAACACAGACAAGCCTCCTTGTTACTGCGAGTACCTCTGTGAATGGCTGCAAAATGTCTTTCACAGAGAGTGTTCTTCCTCTACTGGTCTATTTCTCTCATGATGGACAGACACATGGGGAATCTGAGAGTCATGGTATTTACCTCTTCTAGTTTGCATCTCTGTTGCTGTGATAAACACTATGACCAAAAATAATTTGGGGAGGAAAGGGTTTATTTTATCTTCCATTTCCAAGTAACAGTCCATCTTCAAGTTCCTGCCAAAGCAGGAACTCCAGGCAGGAACCAAAGCAGAGATCATGGAGGAGCACTCGTACTGGCTTGTAGCCAGGCTTGCATTCAGCTGCCTTTCTTATACATCCCAGGACCACCTGTTCATGGTACCACCCCNAGTGGCCTAGACTGTGGCACCTGCACCACTATGGACCGCAAGGCGGGCAAGGGACTGGAGACTGAAGTAAAGCACAAGAGACATGGGTCACTCTTGAAAGAAGAATGCCATTTATTGAAGCTCAGGGGAGCCCTGTATATCCCTCACAACCCAGCCCCGCCCCCCCTGGCCACACCAGGCACCCAAAGCACCCAAGGGCAGTGGTAAAATATAATGTATCTCTTTAACTTCCTTGTAAANAGATCGAACTTCCTTTTCTCAGCATCTGCTTGGCCAAACAAGGCTAGAGGGAACAGAATACAATNTTCATGCAGAAACCGCAAGCTGTTCTCGCTTCTCATCCTGGAGGGAGGATTGCTGGGCCCAACACTAGACTTTCCTCAGTCAATTAGGAATCAAGAAAGTGTCCCACAGACCTGCCTACAGGCCAAGCTGAAGAAGGCAACTCCTCCAGGTTCCCTCACACTATCTAAGTTTTCTAAGAAAGAGTAGTCCAGATCTAGATATAAGCCACCAGGTCCTCTGCCTGCACTAGGTACTGTGCCAGCACCAGGGATGGTTGTGCAAACCATAATTTCACTAGTTAGCAGGTAAGGTAGGAGGATTCTGAGCTTAAGGCCAGCCTCGCTATACATGAAGAACATCCATTAAAAAAGGGAGCAAGTGACATGTGGAGTCATCGAAATGGCTAGGTGGATAAAGGTGCTGCCAAGCCTAACAACCTGAGTTTAATACCTGGGATCCACATGGTGGGAGGACTGATTCCTACAAGCTTTCCTTTGGCCTCCATACACACAGTTTTAGCACATATGCATACACACACACACACACACACACACACACACACACACACACACAATAAGTATAGTTTAGGAAGGGAGCTGAGTTAGCAGAGTGTCCATGAGAGGCAGACAGGGCGCTGCTGTTTATATATTTTTACAGATGGCCTGGTCCTCTAGGCTTGTGGTATAGAGGGATCTACACAGAGATGACAGAGGACCACATAAGCCTTCCTTCTAGCTGGCTCCTCCCACTATTCCTCATCTGGCCACCACTATGGTGACCTCAGAGCCCCTTGCTGCCCAGTTCCAGCTTCCTCTTTCTTCTTGTGCTCTGACCACGGCAGCCCCACAGGGTTCTAGACTCCTACAGTCAGGCAAGGCTTGGCAGCTCAGACAGTCACTGTATTTCAGCCAAGCCAGGTGTGGTGTGTCCCTGTATTCCTAGCACTCAGAATGCAGAGACTGGAGGATCATGTGATTGATGCCAACCTGGGCTGCAAATTGACTCCTTGTCTTCCTTGAAAAAACGGGTGAGGTGGGGAATAAAACAACAGCAACAAACAAGCACTGTAGCCAGAGGTCACTGGAAAGCTCAGTCCTGAGCAAGTCCACAGTTGCCTAAACCCTTTAGAGGTAGTCCACAGCCCTTAGATCCAGATCAGGTCCCTAAATGGTGGCTACAGGGCTCTGTCTGATACCCCTCCTGCCACTTTGAAACTAGTAGGGCCCACAGAAGCAATGTGTCCTTAGCACTTAATGTCCCCTCCACACACTGGTCTCACACATGTGGTTCCATCTTCCTTCCCTCTTACCCTTTTTCCTATACCTGGATTCCTACCCCCGACAAGTCATTGTTTAAGCTCCACTTCTTCAGGGTGTTTGTCCCCATTTGAATATAGTGATTCTGCTCTCTCTTGCCGGCTCTTAAAACTCTACCTTAGTTTTATCTTTCTCCATCACACTAGCGTAACTAATTCACTGCATATTTTACTTATTCACTGCACTAACATTGCATCTTTCATCACTAAAATGGAAGTTATACACAAGCAGGAATGTGTGTGTGCTCTGCCCTCTGTCTCAGCGACGTTCTGGACACAGATGAGCCCTCGTGAGGACTTGTGAAGCCAGTGAAAAAAATGGTCAGGCTGAGTCCCTCACCCTTTCTTTTTCTTTTCTCTTCCCTTTCTATTTGCATTTGCCTCTGTAGGTTAGAATTCAACTGATTCTTGAAGCAAATAGAAGTTTCTGGACAGTGAGAGCTAAAATCCCCAAATATCTTGCCTTCTCCTTATCTATTGGTAAAGCTAGGAAGTATATATGAGCCTGACTTAGTGTGTTGGGCAGGGTTCTTTGGAGGAACAAAACTGATTGAATATATATATATATATATATATATATTAGTAGGAGGAGGTTTACCAGATTGGCTTACCTGATAGGGGTTTGCTAGTCCAACAAGGACTGTCTGCATGCTGGAAAGACTGAGACCTGGTAGCTGAATACTCCACAGTGCTGGGTGTCTCTGCACTCGATGTGTGGTGCTGAAGGCCTGGAGACTCTTGGAGAATCACTGGTCTTTAATCTGTGTTGGAAGGCTGAAGAAGCTGCAGTCAGTTATGTGGTGATTATATTATGTCCCCCAAAATATTGTGTACCCTAATAAAACTTATTTGGGGTCAGAGAACAGAACAGCCACTAGATTAAACATAGAGGTTAGGCAGTGGTAGCACATGCCTTTAATCCTAGCATTCCCGAGGCAGAGATCCATCCAGATCTCTGTGAGTTCAAGGCCACACTGGAAACAGCCAGGCATGGTGGCACACACCTTTAATTCCAGCACCTGAGATCTCATGTCTTTGCTTGAGAAAGACACATGCCTTTAATCCCAGAAAAGTAGTGGCAGGAAGCAGAAAGGTATATAAGGTGTGGAAACGAGAAGCTAGAAGGCCTCTTAAGCTTTCAGGCTTTGAGCAGTAGTTGAGCTGAGATTCATTCAGGAGAGGACTCAGAAGCCTGCAGTCTGAGGAAACAAGATCAGCTGAGGAGTTGGCAAGGTGAGGAGGTTGGTTGTGGCTTGTTCTGTCTCTCTGATCATTCAGAATTTACCTCAATACCTGGCCTGGTGTTTTCAATTAATAAGACCGTTTAAGATTCGCTCTACACAGTTATCCTCAGAGGATGATGGCAGGAGGAACTAATACAACTAGGTAGGCACGCTCACCAGCAGGGTGTGGAGGCTGGCGGGGCTGCTCTCTCCTCAGCCTTCTCACTCTCTGGGTCACCCATCAGAAGATGCTGCTCACTTTGAGGGAGGGGCTTCTCCCCTCAGCTGATCCTTTCTGGAGACCCCCTCATAGAACATCCAGGAGTATGCCCTCCAGTTGGTTGTAGATCACATTAAGTTGACCATCAAATGAGCCCTCACACTGAACTTATGATTTTTTTTTTTGACTGTGTAATGATGTTCAAATCAGTTCATGTGCTGTCAAAACCATCCTTTGAGTTTCGAGTTTGGACCCCTTTCTTGAGTGGTACCACACCCTTCCAGTCTCTCTAGAGCTGCTGATCAGCCTCAAAACTCCCTCTCAGCCTGATGGTCACGAGGATACACAGAGATGGCTTGTTGTGTTGTTTAGCAAGGGTGTTCTGAAGGGCTAGGTGGGGCAAGTATATTTTCAGCTTAAAATATTTTCATGTCCTTATCATAAGTTGAAAAGCATCTGTATTTGGTATAGAGTTCAGGATTCCTCTGAAAACCCAGCTGTCCTACATATAAGACTGTCCAGGTCTGGCTCACATGGTCCAAGTCAGAACATAGACGCGCTGGCATCAAGCTTAGTCAAACAACACAGGGCATCTTGTTCCTTTGGTGGGAAGAGTCTGATTCACTTCTCCTCCAGGGTAAAGTAATGGCCCATAATGGTATCCATGCATGGCTCTCTTCCCCACCCCCACTGGGGGCAGTTTAATCTAAATATAACTTCATTTCCTCACTGGGGTACTGAGGAGAACAGACCCCATTTTAATCTCTTGCAGAAGCATTTAATCAGCGCACAAGCCATTTCTGGACAGAGTGCAGCTTCTCACAGCACATTAGTGAAAATGTTTGTCCTTTTTTTATTTTATAGTAACTTACAGGCTTGCAGTAGACAAGGCATTGCCCTTGGTGCTTTACAAAGATGAACTTACTCAGTCTTCTGAACTGTCCTGTGAATCTGATGGGCTAGTTGTGTATATTGTGTGGTTGGGTGTAATTTACCTGTGAAGAAGGGATGCCCAGATCTGAGTGCACATTGCTTTTTGGCTGATAGTCCCATCCATTTTCCCAAGGGCAAAACTAACCTTTGTTTGTTGGTTGTCATGGAAGTGGAACAATTTTTCAGGCCAATAAAGGGAGTTTCTCACAAGGTCTCTCCATCTCTGGGCGCTGTCGTGGGCACCAAGTGTCTCCTGGTGATCGTTCAGGCAGTCTTCCCAGCTTCTCTTGGCAGGGTTCCTTCTCTTCTGACTTCAACAGAGAGTTTGTCTAGAAATTTCATGGCCTCAGATGTATGCCAGTGAGCCTGGAGGAGCTGCCTCACAGCCAGTATGACAGAAGCCCACTAGTGCCTGCCCCAGCCATCACTCGGTGCTCCCCAGCCATCACTCAGTGCTTCCCAGCCATCACTCAGTGCTCCCCAGCCATCACTCAGTGCTCCCTAGCCATCACTTGGTGCTCCTCAGCCATCACTCGGTGCTCCCCAGCCATCACTCAGTGCTCCCCAGCCATCACTCAGTGCTCCCCAGCCATCACTTGGTGCTCCCCAGCCATCACATCACTCGGTGCTCCCCAGCCATCACTCGGTGCTCCCCAGCCATCACTCAGTGCTCCCCACTTCCTCTTAGTCCTGGTTTTCAGCAGGTGCACATCCCGGTGCTGTTCCCAGTGTTTGGTCCTGTCTGCTCTAGTGTCAGGAGGACCCTAGACTCTTAGGGCAGCCAGGCTGCACTTAACTACCTTTGAGGACGGAAAAGGTTGTCTTGTAATCATAGGAATTGCCCTTTGATCCGGGTGTATGTCTCAGTTTTAGAGCTGCACCTGGCATTTGTGAAGCCTAAGCCTTGAAACAAGCACAACTACATACTGGTTTCTCTTGGTGACACAGTTCCTGTTTTATAGTAGGCAAAGCAGGTCTGTGATTTAGTTTTATGTTTTTGATTTCTTGTCTTTGTCATGTGCTTGGAGACCAGTGAGATAAATATTGTCACGATTATGAAAAACAGTAGCCCCTGCCTGTGTACCCGATCTTCACTCACACCCAGTGAGCTTCCCAGTTTGTTCCCATAATCTAAATGGCGTGCTTCCATTGCTGTTTCTGCATATGTTCAGTGTTCCTGTAGAATTTGCCGGATGCTGAAGATGCATCCCTGTCCTCCTCCATCTCTCTCTCACCCCAGGTCATTAAGTCCTGACTTGGGTTACATGGGCATTCAGTGCTGATAATCTCTTACCTATGTGTAAATTATTTTAAGCATTATTCACAGTCAAATCATGTGTTGTGGTCATTTTTCCTGCATATTTACTTGTTGTTAGTTTTTTTTTAAATCAGTTTAGTTTTTTTTAATGAACAAGTTCAACTTCAAACTCTTCTTCTAGAGAGATTACTCTATGAATTTTCTGTCAGTACCTTGAAAGTCTTAGGTTTCTGTTGAGATGGCTTCTCTAAGAGGCCTCCATTTCCTGACTGTCAGCTGTAGATGAAAGTTTGTCTGGTCCCGGTCTCTGTTCCGCCCGGCTCCCACAGCTGCTTAGACCCAAATAAACACACAGAGGCTTATATCATTTTTAAACTATGGCCCTGGCAGGTTTCTCGCTAGCTAGCTCTTACATCTTAAATTAACCCATTTTATAAATCTATGTCGCCANGTGTTCCANGTGGCTTTACCTGTGNGCCGTTACATGCTGCTTTCTAGATGGCAGAATGGCGTCTGCCCAGCTCTGCTCTCTGCTTCTCTTCCCCTAGTTCGAATGTCCCNCCTAACCTTATTCTGCCTCACCATTGGCCAAACAGCTTTATTTATCAACCAATCAGAGCAACACATTTTTAGAAAGACATTCCCATCAGTCAGCAGCCAACATCTTGGGATCTTGTCTCCATTCCAGGGTGTTCCTTCAGGTTTGTCTCATGTGAGAATCCAATTTGCTTCCCTTTTAGGTGGATCTCATCTTCTGGAGCTTCTGGGAAGGCATTTATATATGAAGATGTCTTCCTTATGTGTTCTCTCCCAATATTGTTTTGGTTTTGAGACAAGTTCTCACTGTATAACCCTGGCTGTCTGGAAACTCACTATGTAAACCAGGATAGCCTTGAACTCACAGAGATCTTCCTGCCTCTGCTTCTTGAGTGCTGGGACTGAAGCACAGAAGTTGCCATGTGGCTTCCTCTGTATTGTGAAGGCTTTGCTTCCTCATCTTTGCCCCTTCGGTATGGATTTTAACCATTCAATGCCATTGCCTCTCTTGACCCTTTATTTGAAACTGGGAGTGCATAGCGCCTTCGCATTGCTTAGATAACTGTGCCACACCACAGTTTGAGTCTCTGTGATCTGTAGGCTCTTAGCCTTCTGTTCTAGGAAGTCTTCTAAAGTTAATTCCTTAGTTTCCTCTGTATTTCTGATGACTCTGTCTGGTCTGCAGATCTGCCCCCCCTTCCTAGTCCCCCCTCCTTTTCTTGCTCATTCTGCTTCTTAAGATTATTTCTTAGCTTTAAACCATCTATCATTTTCTTTCTGTAGACATTTTTAAATAAGATTTATTTTTATTTATGTATATGTATGTGTGTATCTACTTCTGTGGCTGTATGCCCACTGAGGCCAGAAGAGGGCATCAGATGCCCTGGAACTGGAGCTACAGACAGTTGTAACCTGCCTACCTGGCGTGTTGGGATTTGAACTCCAGTCCTCTGCGAGAGCAGCATGCATCCTCAGCCACTGAGATATCTCCCCAGTTCCTCTGATAGCATAATGCTAATTTCCCAGTTCTCTTTTGGACTTTACTCCTTTTAAAAGTAGCATTATAGAATTTAACGGATACAGTGTCTTTTCCTCTCTCTCGAATCATGTTAATATTTTCACTCATTCTGTAATAGTCCTTTCCATACCATCTTGTTGGGTCTGTTTTTTGTATTAGACACTCCTTTAGTGTCTGTCAGGCTTTGGTTGCTTGCTCCAGTTTGAGATCCCGGTGCTTAGAGCATGTAAAAAGAACATGAACATGAAAGTTAACTAATGTACCAGAGGCTGAATGCCTATGATCTTTATATGGGTGATAAAGGCTATTCCCTAATACCAGTGTCTTTAGGTTACTTATCTGTATCCAGATTGGCCTTGGACTCACTGGTAACTGATAGGGTGGTGGCCTGCAGCTCTCAGCCTTTTGCCTTGGACTCTTGAGTGCCAGGATGATCAGTCTGTACCACCATGCCAGGCTGTCTGAGGCTCTCAGAGTCTTGCAGAGTGGTGCCAGCTAGAAGGAAGGTTGGACCCATTTGCTTTCATTCTAAAGGCTGAAGAAAACACGTGAGGAGAATAGATGCCTGATGAAGTTCAAGGTCAAGCCTTTCCCTTAGGATCCCTCTGTTTCCGCCTTACAGAATCTCTGAGGTACAACCCCAGGGTTGCAGCCATCCATTCTTCTGCTCCATCTCTCTGCTAAACCTCTCACAGAAACACCTGTGATACAACCTCCCAGCTGCTGGGAGGTCACCAATACAAATTGTATATATATATTCTTACTAGCTATTTTAAAAACTTAGTTTTTAAAATTCAGATTTAATGTAAAAGTGATTAACTGGTTTGTCTGAAGTGAAAACTCCACTTTGGCACCATGTAAATCCCTAGAAGGAACGTTTGCCGTTCTCTTGTGTCCTTCTCTGTTGATAAATCTTTCTGTTCCTGTTAGTTGTTTTTTCCTGTTCTTGAACTTGGTAGAGATGGAATCATGCAGTACATACTGAGATCCCTTCCTGTTACAGGAAGTTCTTTACTACTGCCTGTGGCATTCGATCTCCTGAGTGGGTCTCTGGTGCTGATGGACACAGATTGCTTCTACTCTCGAACCTTATGAATAAATGTGCTTTGGACACGTCCATACATGTCACTTACTAGACCTGTTTACTCATCCGATTGTTTGGATGTTTCAAAGGAACAGAATTCCTGTATAAACAAGACATAGAGAGTGGTTGTACTATGCCAGAGGTTCTGTGTTTTTTCTCGTTGTCTGATTATATAAACTCAGTCAGCTAAGCCCATTGCCACCTGTCCATCTGCTTTCTGTTTTACAGAGTCTGTGGCTAATTTTTCTGCTACTGTATCTCTGTCTTTGTGTGTGGACTGTCTTTGTAATGGGACATGCAGAAGGAATAGAGAGAAGGATGTTTTCAAATCCACCATCTTCAGCTCGAAACTTCTGCTAGGAGTCTACACTGGCTTTTCACATTCCTCGTTTCAGGGGCCGTAATTACCCTGGTGTTTTTGAGTTGTTTTTGCTTAATAGCTTTAAAGAAACAAGGGTCTGATGCTCTCAGCCTTTTACTGCCATTCCAAAGACCATTCCTCATGCTCTACATCACCAACAAAATGCCAAAATAATTCCAGCTTTGCATCTTTGCCAGATATGGTGATTAATAGGCAGCATAATTCAAAAGCATAGTCTGTGGTGTTATTTTTCTGACACATTTCTCCCCAAGTTTTCAGAACTCCTAGTATCATATACTTTGGATTATGGATTTTCAAGCTGATCTAGTTCAAGTCTCACAAATTTGAATGTGTTTAGCCTTGTAATATGCCAATGTATAATTTTGTCATGTTCCAAACTTGGTTCCTAGGGGTTCTGCTNCTTCCTGGAGCTGTCTCTACCATGTTGGCTTGAGTATACCTGGCCTAGGAGACACAATTGAATANCTGGGTACCTGGAATTAGCAGTCAGNACAGGTTTCTCCAAAGAAGCAGTGGCCTGTAGTTAAAGTACTGTGCCCTTGGTCTCCAGACTCCCCCGATGGTTCCTCCTGTGAAGAGATGCTGGCAGGCCCAGCAGAGATGACAAGAAGTCATGACTCCTCCTCTGTTCACAGTTGTGGGGCTGTGCCAGCAGAAAGACAAGACAGCATGCTCAATATGAAGATGCCCTAGAGATGGCTGACCCTCCCCAGTGAGCCCTCGTTTGTTCTCCGCCTGAGCTCTTTTGCAGCCAGCCTCTCTGTCCCTCCCGTGCTGCAGAACTGNCAGCAAAGCTGTGATTCTCTCCAGGAATGCAACATCTTCCCCTGAAATAGGCTGTTCAAGCTGCAGTACAGCAGTTATAGACTGGCATTTGACCTTGTATTTCTGAGCAGCCTAGAAGGATCCTTGGCTTCACATGGCCAAAACCAAATTACGACTGAATCATATCAGGCCTTCTAGGAGTTACAGAGGCAGGAGTGTCTCAAGACTACTATTAACCTGAAGATTCTTTCATCTCCTTGCCTCATAATATAACAAGGGCACATTACTCTAAATCTAGCAGCTTAGTATATGTTCCTTTGGTGAAGGTAACAAACAGTATTTCTTTTTTTTTT
>LZPO01066352.1:123205-133264 GCA_001675575.1 Neotoma lepida | reverse complement strand
TCGCACCCTTTCTCTTCCTTACCCCCCTTCTGAAAGAAGAGAGGAAGAAAGGAGAAATGATACATGAAGTTTCCCAACCCCTCGAATCTGTTTCTCATAATTCATCAGAATTAGACTCTTTGAATTGTTAGACACATCAAACATGAATGTATCTGGAAGGCTTTAACATATTTATGTGTGACTCTGCTCTTTGTGCCTTATGATTTTACTCCAATGCGTATTAAGCACCTGTCAAGGTTTGAATAAGAATCACCCCCATAGGCTNATATATTTGAATGCTTGGTCACTGGGGAGTGGCACTATTAGGAGGTGTGGCCTTGTTGGAGGAAGTGTGTCACTGGGGATGGACTTTGGGGTTTTAAATGCTTAAGCCAGNCCTGGTGCCTCTCTCTGCCGGCTGCCTGCAGATCTGGATGTAGAACTCTCAGCTAGTCTCCAGCACCACATCTGCCTGTGTGTTGCCATGCTCCTTGCCATGATAATGGGCTAAACCTCTGGACTGTAAGCCNGCCCCAGTTAAATGTTTTCTTTTATAAGAGTTGCTATAGTTATGGTGTCTCTTCACAGCAACAGAACAGTGACTAAGGCAGCATCTTATCAGGAGAGTTGCACTTTTTTCTTTTATTTATTTCATGGGGTCATTCATGAAGAAAGCATTTCAGTGAGAATGAAATTCTGACCTTACACACTAACAATGCAGCTAACAGTGAATGGCATGAAAGCAGAGACTCAAAGAGAAACAGATCGATTACCNTCGACGTGGCCACTTAAGTGAGCCTCTTGGATCTAATAATCTTCATCAGGCCAGGAGCAAAGAGGAACCACAGCATCAAGGATGAGTGCTCGCCTAGGACCTCCAGAGCAGTGAGGAGGGATGCCCTTGAAAGCAATGGCCTCTGTGCAGCTGTCATTTCTGCGACTCTGTTTCCTCAACTTCTGCCCTGAGTTCTCCCTGTTGCACTCATACTTGCTACTTCATGACTGAATTCCTTCATCCCTGCCTTTCAGCCTCGCTTAGCTCAGATGCTCATGGGGACTTTTCCTAAGTGTGCAGTTTTATGGCCTGTGCAGATGCTTGGACTCATGTGTAATGCCCAGCACAGTGTAATGGGCACAGCATCAACTCCAGTGTTCACCCATCATTTGTCAGAGACTCTCAAAGCCATCTTTCCCTCTGCTTTGGGTCTCATCATATTTAGGAAGTGGACCTACACTTTCCCATCATTTTTCTTATGCCTGTGGGTCGTGACCTCTTTGGGGGTGTAATGTCCCTTTCACAGGAGTCACCTAAGACCCTGGGAGAACACAAATATTTATAATTCATAACAGTAACAAAATTACAGTTATGAGGTAGCAATGAAAATAACTTTATGGTTGGGGGTCACTGAAGCATGAGGTGCTATATTAAAGAGTCACAGCGTTAGGAGGGTTAAGGATCACTGTCTCCACTGTCTGTGGCAGCTGTCTGGAGTTGCATCCTCACCCTGCTTTCCTTTTCTCATTAACTCCTCATGACATCACAGGCAGGTGGAGTGCACAGTGGTAATTTACCTAACCCACGATTCAACACCCCAATTTAGAGGGAAGGACTTATGCTTATCCCTGTCACTAAATTGATGCTTCACACATAGTCAATGCTTGGTAAATACTTGTTGAATAAATTCACACAGAGAGGCTCTGAAGAACAGATGTGGAATTGAATTGGTCATTTCAAAATCTATTTATTAAAGCTTTAATACATTATTACAGGAAGTACGGAAGCCAGCAATCTGAAGAAGGAGGGTGCTGGTTGCTCACACATTTTCCAACTCTCTATCCAAATAATCATTTCCATTCTGAGCCCTGCAGGCCAGAGTGGGAGGGGGACGTGCTGAGTGCTAGGATGCTGGGCCTGTGTATGCCTTGTTGAGCTGCTGAAGGAAAACAAAACGCCTCTTCCGTGCTGAGACACTTGGCACATTGGTCACTAGATCCAAGGATTTCTCCCCTAAAGGTTCTGATGGAGTCTGCGAGGCCAGATGGATACCTGTGTGAGGCTCTGTTCAAAACCAGGTCCACACAGACACAGCACAGAGGTGGCCAGATGCACCCTGAGGCCACCTCAGGGTGAAGTTGCTTCCCTGCTCTTCAACTCACAGGTGGCCACAGAGACACTGAACTTCTCAGGTTGCAGAAATGAGCAGGAAGCNTTCCACTGTAAGGAGTAGACGGGTACCCACTTCATCCTCTTGCTTTCAGAGGGTGCCTTCTTCTTCTTGGCAATTCTATGACAGTTATTCTCTATTCTGTCTTTATTTCATGTGAGTAAATAGGTCAATGGCCTCTCAGGTGATCACCCTTCATTTTCTAGGAACTCCCTGGAGGAAAGAACAGACCAAGGACCTGCAGCAGGTACTAAAGGCTGTTGACCAAGACATTCCACTGGTGCTGGTCAGTGGCAACCATGACTTGGGCAATGTCCCCACAGCCGAGACTGTGGAAGAGTTCTGCCAGACGTGGGGAGATGACTACTTCAGCTTCTGGGTAGGGGGCGTCCTGTTTCTGGTGCTCAATTCCCAGTTCTTCTACGATGCCTCTAAGTGCCCTGCACTGAAGCAGGCTCAGGACCACTGGCTGNACCAACAGCTGAGCATCGCAGAGCAGCAGAAGTGCCAGCACGCCATTGTCTTCCAGCACATCCCACTGTTCCTGTGGAGCATTGATGAGGATGATGACTACTTCAACCTCACCAAGGCCGTGCGGAAGGAGTTGGCAGACAAGCTCACTAGAGCAGGTAATGTCTGGGGTCTGGGTGTGTCCACTTCTTTCTGTCACCTGGCAAAGTGAAGACAGGACAGAGCTTTGGATGAGACTGGTTCCCATCCTAGTTAACTACTCACTAGTAGTATGGCTGTGGACAAGCAGCCAAATCCTTCCTGCCTTAGTTTCTACAGATATCATAAGATGGTTGAGTAGTAATCCTAGGAAATATTTAGGATGGCCCCTGACCTGCTGAGCACCAACCTGAAGTAAATGCCCACATTTGAAGATGGAAGTCTTGGAGGTCAGGGGTCCTAGCAGAATGTGGTAACATGTACCTTGGAAAGTATAAAGTGCTGGAGACAGCTTCCTTCATCTCTGTGGGAAGCATGAACTGTCTCAAGGACAGATAAGCCTTAAGAAGCAGGCATCCTACCAATTGTCCTCATGTACCATGCAGAAAACCTGGGACCTCCATGGGTTCACCTGTACTGGAGCACATTCTGATTCCTTCCTGAATTAGGACAGGGAGATGTATGTATAGGATCTCTCTGATGTAGACTTGCACTTATCATTTGTGTGATCCACAAGTGTGCAATCACAGAATGAAGATACTCTGTTTTTAAAGGTAAGTTTTAGGTGCTGATGGCGTAGCCCCCTTATGCTCTCCCATGCTTCTCCCCCTCTTTAGATCCCTCCTCCGGGGCCTCTGAAGAAATGGGATGTCCTAGGTGGTTTACCTAAGTGATCAGTGGTTGTCAGGACTCCAGCAGTGACAGCTGCGTGTGTCCTGTCCCCAATTCCCCCTCTTAGACTGTTCCACAGCTTATTCATATAAAACACTTGTAATACGTGAGTTCTTTCATGTAGTTGTTACGGGAAGAGGCAAGGATGGAGGTATCTCACCCAAGAGCCAAAATTTATTAGACAACGAAAAGAAAAACAAAAACAAAAAGCCCACTNTTTTAATCCTCTCCNGTGTTCATTGTGTTTTCCTCTACTTGTAAAAGTCCAGTAGGTCCTTCTGAACTTTTGAGACATTTTACAAAAAAACTTGCATGAGAGACATTTCCAACTGTTCCATGGAGATGAGGTTGGCAAACTTCTACTAAAGGCCTTTGAAATTTTATGCCATGCTTGAGTTAGTGTGGAAAGTGTTTTTGATGCCAAGGAAGCATAGTGTCAGGATGGCATCCGCTCCACCATGGAGACTGTTTTGCAACAAAGAATCAAGCCATTGGCACACTCAATGCCACCAAAACCAGTCCTTCCACAACAAATGGTACATGATGCAAGCGCAGTCCCCTTCCTGCTCTCTGTTCTTCATTCTTTCAACATTCTCAAGTAGCTGTGGGTCTGGGCTGCCCATCCCAGGACAGAGCACATGCTATCTGTGAGAATGCCCAGGTGCTGAGAGGACCCACAGTGTTAGCAGGGCTCCCTTGGGGAAAATGTGGTAACTGGACCCCCAGAACACAGAGTGCATTACATGTGGGATACAGCAGTTCAATAGGCTCTGGAACCAGGTCTCTTGTCAGCATATACCAGGGATGTGTATGCCTCTGAGGTGAATCTCATGGCCCCATCTTGCAAAGGTTGGTATCTAGAGCCATGAGGCTGATCGGTGCTTTTGAGCAGGACAAGCCCTGGCCGTGCAGCCCCTTCCCATAGGCAGAGCTAAATGGGAAGCCAGATTACAATGTGCAAGCTGCTTCATAAGCATGAGGCAGGGTAAGAGTTCACCTTCCTTTTCTATTCTTGGTGGGTATCAGACCCTGGCGTCCTGAGGGCTCTGGGGGCAATAGGGGCTTCCTTGCCTGGCAAGACTGTGTTCATTCATGGGCCTTTTTTCCTGCCTTTCGTATTGAAGCAGCTACATAGCCAGGCCCTCAGTACCCTCTCCTAACAGCACAAGGTCCAGCTCCTCAGCTTCCCCTTCCCTAAGTCTTTGCCTTTTGCTCTGGCTGCCTCCATGTTACATGGCAAAATCTACTCAGTGTTCGGCTTTTTGGTATAAAGCTCCTTTCCCTACAAGTTCTTTGTCGGTGTCTCCTTGACCCCAGAGCTTGTCAAGTGGCTTTGCAAGTGTTGACATGTCTCGAGTCTCTCACTGGACTGTCTAGCTCCTTGGAGGTGGAGACAGTGTCCATCTGTCTCTGCCTTCAGGAGGTCTATCTAGCTCAGGTGTCATCTCACAGTGAGGCATCAGTGATATGGACAGAGTCAGGAAGTGAAGTCTCTAACTTATATCCAACCCTCAGTGGCCAGCTCACAAAGCACAGTGGGTGTCTAGAACATACCCTGGGACAAGCAGGTGCAGAGAAGACACCAACACAGATTGTCTGCCCCACATCACGTGCCCTCCACACCACAGGGTGCCATGGCCTTTGTCTCTCTGCCCTCATTCACCTGCCTGTCTTCTAGGGTCACTCAGCAGTCTGTTCTCCCCCAACCCTGATTTGTCCCCAAGGCACCTTCTGGGATGAGATACCTTTTGGCCAGTGGTCTTAGGATCCTCCCCTAAGTAAGCCTACTTCACCAGGGAAAACTAGAGAGATGGGAGCCCTTCCTGTGTTCACTGGTGGGATTCGATGGTGTTCTAAGCGAGACCCTGTCAGACAGAGAACAAACACAGACAACATCTGAAGGTTGGATGAGGGGTGAGGGGTACCACTGGCCACTCAGGAATGTAGTCAGTGGCTGAAGCCACAGCAATAGAACTTGAACTCATTTTGGAAAGCCAAAAGTTCAGTGATATTTGGTAAAATTCATTAACTTAAAGACCTTGATAAAGCTGGGGTGATGATGGCAGGTAGTAGTTAATGTTGCCTCTAGCTTTTGTCCCCCACAGCAATATTATTTCCTAATACTATTTCAGTCTCATTTTCCTCCTTGTGCTAAAATGCCAGTGCTCAAAAATATGTCAGAAGCTCATCAGATGATCGGGGTAGCTTTTAATTACAATAATTGTGTTGTTATAAAATATCCTTTTAAAGAACACATCCCTCCCCAAGCCACTGTGGAGATAAAACCCTGCTTCCTTCCAGCAAGTTTAATGAATAATTCTGAATCGTTGTGTGGGAGGAATAAATGACTTAATAATGAGCATCAACAATCATCTCCCATTGTTGCGTTAATTTTTGTAAATGGGATGAGGTAAATGAGGAGGGGCTGTCACCCTACAATAGACCACTATTTGTGTAGGGATGTGATCCAAAAACCGGAGCTTCCAACCTAATGTTTCCCTAGAAACGGATGTTTCCTATTTCTACTTTTGAAGTCAATAAGGGGGGAGGGGCTTCTTTGTGTGATACAAAAACATTGTCAATAACTGGTAGAAATAAACAGATATCAGGGCAGGACAGATGCACAAACTCGAAGCAGGACCAGTTATTTCCAGNCTTCTTTTGCTCTGCCTGGGGATAATCAATTTCATCACATCCAAGGGATGTAGAAATTGGTTTTCCCCTTAATTCACCTGCTACCTCGTTGGAGTTGCAAAGACAGATCTTAGATAATGAAATCTGGGTGGAAGCTGGACATCATCTCGTTCCTCAGGCTTCTCTCTGCAGAAGGTTAATGTGTGCCCCAGTTAATGTGGATGCAGTTTAAAAATCCAATCTTCAAACAAACAAAAACAGAAGTCTGGCTCTTTAGCTGTCCATGTTTCCCCTCAATGTCTCGATAGTTTTTCTTTCACCTCATTCTCAGCACAGAGTTTAAGAACTGTGTAATAAAGAGCCTGGGGCACATTTGGCAATTACCACAAATTCCAGCAAGTTGATCTTCCCTGCAAAAGTTAATGGGTAATTTCACAGACTAGTTTTATCTCTAGCATTTGTGTGCTTTTTAACAAAGAAACAGAAAGAAAAGGTAAACTCTTTCTTAGCCTTTGGTTTTGGTTTTAGGATTTCAAGTTTTTAAAGAACATAGAGGCCAGAGTTCCAGGAGCACACGATAGGAAGAAGAGAATGCCAGGCCTCCCCTGTCTCACCATTGTACTGAAGCTATTCAGATCCTGGTGCTGCCAAGAAGGAAGGTCCCAGCTGTATTCACTGGTGGAAGTCCAGCCCCGAGCCTGTACACAGTGGTTGCCCCTTGATAAATAACAGCGTATTGGTTAACAGGGATAGAGCCTGGCTTGATTCACATCACCCTAGTAGCCGCATCACTGTGATGCCCACAGCGCCTGTAACAGTCAGCTGAGTTCTGAATGGGAAACACTGCCAGAGCACTGCTGACTAAACTGGGCCATGCCCATATATGGGGTCATACAACTAAATAAATGCAGGATTGGGCAAACAGGAAAACATTTCTGAACGCACAGTGATCAAAATTTAACTCAAAATCAAGCCCATCACAACTCCAAGTGTTTCTTGCAGCATTGATATTGTGTTGCATTGGTTGGAGTGCACAGTGTCATTGCAGCCTTGGTTCTGAACACTTAGCTGGGTGGTGGTGGTGCATGCCCTTAATCTACAGAGTGAGTTCCAGAACAGCCAGAGCTGTGCAGAGAAGCTCTGTCTCAAAATATCAGAAACAAAAAAGAGTAGCTGAACACTTGACATGTGCACTTAGCACTACACATACCATCATACTACACAACACCTGCATGCTGCTGCCTGAAGTGTCTTTGCTCAAATTTAAGATTATTATATGTTATGAATTGCAGGGTGTTTTTAAATGTACACACAAAGTGTTCTGCTCTTGTAGAAACATAATAGTTCAATTGCAGAAAACAAAGATGATTGTTTCCTACAGTCATTCCTTAGCATGTAAGAACCAAATTAGTGTATCTTTGGATGGTGTTATGTAAGAATGTTTTATTTTAAAAGCTGTTGTTTGAGTTTCCTTTAAAATATGTTAATGGTTTGGGGTTGCAATTAGGACAGAATTTACAACAATTTCTAAAATGACCATAAAAGTGCCACTTTGTACTACTTTATTTCTGTAAATTGACATTCTCAGCATTTAGTTATAAAATCAAAATATCCACTCTGCAAAATGTCCTATAGTATCAAATATTCAGCCAAGATTTAATTCTCTTTTTAAAATTTTACTGATTTGTTTTATGTGTACAGGTGTTTGCCTGCATGTATATCTGTGTATCATGNGCGTGCCTGGTGCCCACAGAGGCCAGAATGGTGTCAGGTTCCCTGGGACTGGAATTATAGATGGTTATGAGCCATTATGTAGGTGCTAGGAATTGAACCCAGGTCCTCTGGGAAGAGCAACCGGTGCTCTTAACTACTGAGCTATCTCTCCAGCCCCCTAAGATTTAACTCTTCGTGTAAAGATAAGCAAGCACACCCATTTCATTAGTATGTAGATTTGATTTCACCTTTAATAAATGATAAAATTATACATATATCAAAGGATCATGATAAAATAACTTTATGATTTGTTGTCAATATTTTTATTTGCATACCTATTTTATATTTTGGGGTTGTATAAAATTTTCTCAAGTGAAACGGTGTCATAAATAGAAAACTTTAAGAAGCCCTAGAGTAGATATCCATAGACGTTTTCTTGAAAAACATTGAGCTGTAAGTATTTTAGACTGTAGAGCTATACAGCACTGCTTTTGTAATATGGAATTGGCAAGACATAGCATGTATACAATTTGTTATAGCCGTGTTCCAACTGTTTTAAAACAATAAATGGTGGGCCTGCTCCTGCCCGCAAGCATGTTCCCTTGCAGCGGGCACTTTTGCTGCCTACATCCTTGGGTAGACAGTATGTGTGTCTAATTGCACTGTGCTTCCTAAAACCCACTGTGGTAATGTGGCTAGCTCACTGTGGGTTCTGACCNAGAGAGCCTCCTCTGGTTCTCAGTAGATTGTATGCCTGGGGCTTGTGATGCTGTTTAGAGTTGAGATGGGATAAGAAGGCCCAGGGTGACACTTAAAATGTCTAATGGTTAATGTTTATTTTAACATGTACTAGAAAAACATAAGCAATTTAATAACTTAAACACAGGTACTAAGTAAGAAACAGTATAGCTAGGTTGCCAGTAAGGGAAAAGTTACAAAAGTGGTCCAGGGTAGCTAGTGTAGGGGCAGGTGGAACAGGAGAAGCTGTGTAACAGGGCAGGTAAGCATTAGGTCATGGGTTGGGGCAGACCTTCAGCCTCATCTTTTGGTGGCCCCTTAGCCAAGTGGCATCTCTTTCTGCCTTACATTGTCTTTGTGAAACAGAGGTTCTCCTCCTGACTTCAGGGTTGGTATATCAGATAAGATGAGGCATGTCCTAGAAGCACTGGGAACCATACCTGCATGTAGTCAGTGCTCCATAAAGAACTGTTTGCCCTGAACTGAGGTGAGATCCTCCGTTCCCCTTTAACCAGATGGATGTTTCCCAATGCAAACACACCGCTTCCTTCTTTAAGGGATCACCTGAAACTCTCCAGGCAAAGCCAGGTGGCCAGCTGTGCTCCAAGGACTGGCCTGCAGTCTGCTAGGGGTGGAGTTGTTAATCCTTGTGTGCATCATGCAAAAGCTAGACCAAAGCCTTGTGGCTCCTGGGGTGTGTGGGAAATTAGACTCCTTCAAGCCTAAGGTTCTTTAGAATAGATAAGGAATGCATGGTATTTTTAGTTTTATGAAAAGGATCACTAGTTTAGACAGGGGAGAGCCACAAAACTAGATGCAAAATTCCTTTGGAATTGAATAATTAATGTGACTGTCTGTTAGAGCACACACTTCACCACTGTTCCGGAAAACAACCTTTAGGTACATCGTTCCATAGTCAGAATTTCCCAATGAAGAACTTTGCCCGCAAGACAGTGGTAGTCACCCCACAGAGCTCCCATCTGAAGTGCATGTTTAAGAAGCTTATCAACTTTGTAAAAGACCAGACAAGTGTCCCATTTTAAAGCATCCAGAGAACCCCAAGCCTCAAGATCCACTTGGCAAATTTCACTCTCCTCAATTGTCTGCTAGCATGAGTCATCCATTCATTCTTCTGGGTTTGGTCAGTTTTATGTTTTGATCCATTCCCTGTAAAACATCATACTTTGTAGTCATCTGATGCCTGCATCTCCTTCACCATGAAAGATAAAAGACCAACTGCTGAAGGTACATCTGGTGGGAAGTGGTGGATTTCATTTCTCACTTTGGAGGTATCCGTAACAGTTGGGCTAATTAAAGTTAAAATCAAGTCCTGATGGTAAATATTTATAAATCGAGAATCTGGCGTGTGAATGTGTTCTACTGATTCCCAAAGTTAAGTCAGCCTGTATTCCTTCAGCAAACAGTACAGGCCCCTCAACAGCACCCAGGCCAGAGGAATGAACAAAACAGGTAGAGGTTCCTTCTCCAG